>JASDQU011443796.1:4518-21044 GCA_032191745.1 Picea mariana
ACAACAAATATATACTTGCATGCTATTATAGTAATGCTGGACGATTCATATTTCTCTCAACAATCGACTAAAAATAAGTATTAGTAATTCCGCTAAGCAACAACCACATTCCTTTCATAGCATGCATGAATATCTTCATCTTGAAATAAAAATCATCATTGTATTAAAACTAAGTCACAACGTACCTTTTAAAAAAAAAACATATGCAAACCCCAATGTGGGAGAATATATGATCTTCTAAAGCAGTGTGGAAATCAAGCAAAATATGTCCACAGCTGAAGGCAATTGGAAAATCTAAAATATTTAAATAAACAATCCAACTAAAAGGAAAGTAGGATTCAGGATTAACATAATCATAAAACACCCTGAAAAAGTTTAAACTTTTAGGCACAAGTTATGGGATTGCTTCCCTTTTGAAATAAATTGCTTCTATGTAAATTTTGGGCAGCTAAAATTAAGATAGGTCGTGCTTTAAGAGGTGGTTTGTGTAACAACACTCAATTGTTTGTTTTACTTCAGTAAATTCATATTGCATTTATTTATTTTATTATTTATTTATTAAATTTTCTATGTTTTGTGTGCAGGTTAAGCGTGGCTGGAGTTTTGGCCCTTAAGGCCCAAATTTTTATTCACCCTACTACATTTATTTAGGGATTTTCTATAACTAAACCCCTTATTTAGGCCCTTGGTTCCAGATTTGAACCATGCTCTGATACCAAATGTAAGAGCCGGATTTAATTTTACATCAATTTATTTTGATAAACTAAGACAGTAATTTCAAAACACAGTAATTTTATAACAGTAACTTCCTTAACTTAAATTTTACAATGAATAATAATTTTTTCTAACATAATACAACAATGCATAAATTTTAGATAAATACCCTAGTCTAATGCTAATAATTTGTGTTTGCCCGCCGCTTGCTTCCTTCCTGCTTCTGGAAAACACTACCCAAAACCGTCCTCCCTGCCGACTAGGTAGCTCCCTAGCCCCATGATATCAACGGATATACTGGCCCTCCGTGCCCAAAACCCCCAGCAACCCCCGGTGCACTGTGTCAATTCCACTCAAAATTTCACTTTGCCAATCCCCAGCTCTCCAAAATTCATCCCCAACTCTCGTAGAATAATCCTCCCCTCCAACTCCTTTCCCCCCTTATCCCTCCTTCACCGACTTCCCTTCATTTACTCCCTTATCCCTACATTTATTACCTTATCCTCTTATTTAATGTCTTGTCCCATTTATTTAATGCTTCTTATTCTTTATTTAATGTTTGTTATCCCAGTCATATACGTAAGTTTTAACAAATTAAATTATCAACCCTATTAATTCTTTACTCACATAATTAAAGAGTTGATTAATAATTAAATAACCATTGACAATTATGAACAAATAATTAATGATAATTAATTTAGTTAATATTATATAAGAAACAATTATTGTTTAGCTAACATCTTAGGACAATCATATTATCAATTTAAGTATAATTAATAATCCTTTACATTTATTTAAGCAAGGTCATTACATCATCTCTCATCAAATCAAATGTATATGTTCAAATGAAACCGCAAGAAGTACCCAAGTATCAAAAGATTCAGTTTGAAACCAGTTCAAATACAGATGAAAATGAACATGAACAAGTTTCTGAAGATGTTCATGAAGAAGTTCCTGCAGAAGAAAATGTGGATGATGATGACATTCAACAGATTGTGGATGAACCACAAAGTCCCCTAAGGAGGTCTACACGGGTCAGAGTTCCTCCAACAAGGTATGATGATTTTGTTTCATCAGTTTCTTTAAGTACTAATGATCATGAACCTTCGTGCTATCAGGATGCTATGAAGGGTTCAAACATTGATAAATGGAAAGAAGTGATGAAGGATGAAATGAAAGCATTAGAGAGGAATGCTACATGGGACCTGTTAGAGATTCCAAGAGACATGAAAACTGTAGGTTGCAAGTGGGTCTACAAGCTGAAGAAAGGTGTTGATGATAAGGTGGAAAGGTACAAAGAAGGGTTGGTTGCGAAAGGGTATTCTCAGAAAGAAGGTATTTCCTTTCATGAGATCTTTTCACCAGTTGTAAAGACTGTTTCAATTCGAATTGTGTTCACATTAGTTGTATTACCTGATTTGGAGTTGGAGCAACTAGATGTTAAAACTGCTTTCTTACATGGAGATTTGCGTGAGGAAATTTACATGGAACAACTGGAAGGGTTCATTCAGAATCGCAACAAGAAATTTGTTTGCAGGCTCAAGAAATCATTGTATGGTCTGAGGCAGTCGCCCAGACAATGGTACAAGAAATTTGACTCTTTCATGGTGAGCCAAAATTATACAAGGAGTGAGTATGATCATTGTGTCTACTTTAAGAAATTGAATATTGGCATATTCATTATCTTAGTATTGTATGTTGATGATATGCTTTTAGCAAGCAAAAGCATAACTCATATCAACAGGTTAAAGGCTCAGATGGCTAGGACGTTCGATATGAAAGATCTAGGAGTAGCAAGGAAGATTTTGGGCATGGAGATATTTAGAGACAGGAGGAATGGTAAGATTTGGTTGTCACAACAAAAGTATGTTGAGAAGATACTTTTGAGGTTTGGTATGAATGATGTGAAACCAATTTCAGTCCTTTTGGCTTCCCATTTTAAGCTTTCTTCAAGTTTATGTCCTAGTACAAAAGAAGAAAAGGAATATATGTCTCGAATACCATATGCTAATGCAGTAGGAAGTCTAATGTATGCGATGGNAAATTGAATATTGGCATATTCATTATCTTAGTATTGTATGTTGATGATATGCTTTTAGCAAGCAAAAGAATAATTGCGATCAACAGGTTAAAGAATCAGATGGCTAGGACGTTTGATATGAAAGATCTAGGAGCAACAAGGCATATTTTGGGCATGGAGATATTTAGAGACAGGAGGAATGGTAAGATTTGGTTGTCACAACAAAAGTATGTTGAGAAGATACTTTTGAGGTTTGGTATGAACAATGTGAAACTAGTTTTAGTGCATTTGGCTTCCCATTTTAAGATTTCTTCAAGTTTTTGTCCTAGTACAAAAAAAGAAAAGGAATATATGTCTCGAAGACCATATGCTAATGCAGTAGAAAGTTTAATGTATGCGATGGTTAGTACAAGGCCAGACATTTCACATGCAGTTGGGGTTGGCAATAGGTTTATGGCAAATCCCAGTAAAGAGCACTGGGCATAAGTGAAATGGGTGCTTCCGTATCTGAGGGGCACAAGTGATTACTGTATCACCTATAACAATGGTCGTGAGTTAGTCTGTGGTTATGTTGATTATGATTTTGCAGGTATGTATTTACTCTTGCAAGTGGAGCTATTAGTTGGATTTCAAAGCTACATAACATTGTTGCTTTATCCACTACATAAGCAGAATATGTAGCTGCTTCACATGCTTGCAAAGAGGCAGTTTGGTTGAAAGGTTTGTTTGGTGAGTTTGGAAGGATGCAGGACAAAGTAAAGTTACTCTGTGACATTAATAGTGCTATTCACTTGGCTAAGAATCCAACCTACCACAGTAAAACAAAACATATACATATCAAGTACCATTTTGTAAGACAGGTCATTGATGAAGGTGGAGTCTCTCTTGAGAAAGTACATACAAAAGAGAACTACACAGACATGTTCACAAAACCATTACTATTAGAGAAGCTAAGATGGTGCTTGGATTCTCTTGGCTTGCAGAAAAGGTGATGAACAAAAACAGGAGCAAGGTATCAGGTTAATTGTTGTCAAGGTGGAGATTGCTGGAAACAGTGACAACAAATTCTTCCATGAATAGGATTTCAGATCCTATAATCTAGTGTTGGTTGTAACCAATACGACCAAGTTAGAATATGGATGAGATTACATTTAATAATCAATTTTCATATGTAATGTATATAAAATTTATGTAAGCCCATAGAGGCAGACATGAGTGTGAGATGTATGTGAGCATGCTGTAATCTCCTTGATTTGAATAATAAGACAACCGATACCTATGCTTGGTGGATGTAGCCCAACGTTTGGGTGAACCACATAAATTGTTGTGTTTATTCTCTGCATTCTTATTGATTGTCTTATGTGATATTTTTGTTTCCGCATTTGCAAATACAACAATAAAAATAGATAAATTTAACATATGTTGTGTATATTATATTATGTAACCATTTATACAAGGCTTCCTCTTCATGGTTAGAAGAATGAAAGGTGAATTGATTTGATTCTATGAGATTGATTAGTGATCAGTATATGGTGAATAAATTAATGAATTGATAGAATTGATAAAAGAAAATGGAAGTTTGGATTGAGTAAACTACATTCATTATGGAATTAGTGTTTATGACCGTTGGATCTAAACAAAGTGATGATAGATAAAACATATTACACGAAAATCTCAAGTTTTATATGTTGTGGAGTTGGATTCAATTATTACTATGGTTACTTTGATTTATATTTAGAATTGTTAACCATTGACTGTATTTTTGCGAAGTGTTTCATGACAATAGATTATTTAATTATTATTAACGAAGGATTGTTCTTTGCGTAGGAATAATTTTTGTGTTAATTCTATGGTTGATTGTTCCTACTAAATGCATAAATCGACGAGTTACATTAGAATCAATGAATTTAAAAGGAAAACAAAAATCTATACACTCGTGCACTGGTTTAGAAGTTAATAGCAAGTGTTGTATGAGAGGTATATTACAAATGGTATCAAAGCAGGTTCAACTCTATGACAACAGACCCATTATTCCTTCCACTATTTTGTTTTATGGTTAAGGATGTATCACTAATACAAATTTGGATTTTTCATGATAGGTATCATAGTCAGAGGACACATGATGAGTAGACGAATTGGTGTGAAGGGAAGAGACACGCTTTCTCCAAGAGCATCCATGCAATAGGGATCGACTCCACTAGGAGAGGAGAAGACCACTGAGAAGGAGAAGGTTGTTCTTGGAGATGTGGTAGGTATGATGAGATCCTTCCAAATGATGTCAGAGGCATTGATCAAGAACCCAGATCGAGATGATGGCAGAGAGTCTGTGCCCAATAGGTAGTAGTAGTATACATAGAGAAACGAGAAAGTGAAATTTCTTGAGTTCTGGGGTGCATAGATGACTTAGCCGTCGATGAATGGTTGGAGAACATGGCAATGCTATTTTCACTATGCGATTATACCTCCAACATGAAAGTCCTCATGAGAGTATTTCAACTGAAAGGGACTTCTCTTCTTTGGTGGAATACACTCTTACCTCAACTGAACATGGAAGTTGAAGACGTGTCATGGGAGTTGTTTTAGGAATGATTCCAAGAGAGGTACTTGTTCAATGAATTCATTGAGCACCAACTGAATGAGTTCAATTCCTTACAATAGGGTAGTCATATAGTACCAGAGTATGAGGCTAGGTACATGGAGCTACTTAGATATGCTCCACATATGAACACTGGGAAATTAAACGTTAATAAGTTTTTGTTTGTCCTCAACTACAACATCCATGTGAAAATGAGGATCTTGATGGCTTAGATGTTGCACGATGCAATTCAGATGGCCCTCATTTAGGAGGAAGAGATGAATAGTGGGGGTTAGGGTAGGACTCTTGGAGAGGAGCAACATCAAACACCAGTTAGAAAAACTTTTGGGCATCGTGATATGCCCAGAGGACTTATATTCTTGACATCACAACAAAAACAATAGTTTATACTTGGTTCACAGAACAAAACCATATAGCAGACTTCTAGACCAACAACATCTACTTCTGGTACTAGGAGCACCTAACTGAAGAATGGATGTTGGACATGTGGAGAGACACATTACCAGAGATATTGTCCTATTGAGAAATCAAGAGCTACCGGATCATCATGATCAATGATAGTTGCATATATGGGCAAGGCCCACGGGATACCTACATCGGTGAATAACCTCCAGGCCGAGCATTAGTCCACCATGCTCGAGACATCAGGTATGATCACCGATCAACATTTAAATATTTTAATAGATCTAGGAGCTAATGAAAGTTTTATTTCTAGTGTCGCGCTTAAAAGAATTAAGGTGACGACATTCGAACAAGATGAGTTTAGACATGTGGATATGGCATATGGTAACAAGAAAAAGGTTGGAGGAATGTTAAGGATTGTAACATTAACTTGGGTGACTTCATGACAAGTGTAAACATGTATGTTACATTCTTGGGATCTTATGATATAGTGATCAAAATTGATTGGTTAGAATCGCACGATGCAATACTTAACTGAAAGATGAAATGATTAAGTTTAACAGATGATTTGGGATAGAGTAGAGTAATTGTAGGAAGGACGTAGGGAGTGTCATTGAGGTTTATTTGTTCCTTACAATTACAGAAAAGTATGTGCAAGGGTTATAAGTTATACACCATCTTAGTGCTTAACGAAAAGGCGGACACAGAAAGATTAAAAAATCTTCCTATAGTATCAGAGTTTTCCAATGCATTTCCTAAGGAATTACCAGGTTTTTCACCATAAAGATAATTGGAGTTTACCATAGATATGAAACTTGGAACTGAACCTATTGCAAGAACACCATACCGGATGTCGACACCAAAATTGCAGGAGTTGAAAATGCAATTGAAGGATTTGTTGGATTTGGAACTTATACGTCCAAGCGTATAACCATGGGGTGCACCAGTTATTTTTGTGGAAATTAAGTACGGATAGTGGAGACTTTTCATTGACTATCGTCAATTGAACAAAGCTACGATCAAGAACCAATATCCATTTCCAAGGATTGACAATTTGTTTGATCAGACGAAGGGAGCAATGGTGTTTTCAAATATTGACTTGAGATATGGATATCATCATTTACGGATTAAGGAGGAAGATATCCCTAATATCACATTTAAGATGAGATTCAGACACTATGAGTTTACTATTTTACTGTTTGGACTGACGAATTCCCCAGGCATATTCATGGGTTTGATGAATGGGGTGTTCCACAAATACTTGGTCAATTTTGTATAAGTATTTATCAATGATATAATGATTTATTATCGGATGAAAGAAGAGAATGACAAACACTTGAGATTGGTTTTACAGTGTCTAATAGAAAACAAGTTGTATTGGAAGCTGTCGAAGTGTTCCTTTTACCAGACGAAGATTTGTTACTTGGGACATATCATATCTCAAGAAGGTATTGTTGTGGATCTAGTGAAAGTAGAGGGTATTATGCAATGGCCAACACCGATGAACATACTAGAAGTACATATATTTATGGGGTTAACTGGTTATTATCAACATTTCGTTGAAGGTTTTTGATGATAGCAAATCCAATTATGAAATTTGAGAAGAAAAACAAGAAATTCGTATGGTCAGATAAATGCACGGAAGCATTTCAAAATATTAAGGAGTTATTAACAACAACATGAATAATGAAGGTTATTGACATGGACAAGGAATTATTGGTATGCACAGACACATCCAAGGAAGATCTAGGTGGAGTTTTGATGTAGGATGGTCAAGTGATTTCTTACATTTCAAGAAAATTAAGAAGGCATGAATAAAATTACACAACGCACGATTTGGAGTTATTAGCAATCATTTATGACTTGAGAGTTTGGAGACATTATCTTATTGGATGAAAATTTGAATTAAAGATCGATCACTGTGGATTGTAGCATATTTTTACTTAGAGTGACTTGAATGTGCAACAAAGGTGTTAGTCAGAACTACTTACCGAATACAACTTTGATATCACCTACATTAAAGTAACAATAAACAGAGTAACAGGTCTGTTGAATCAGAGATCACACATATTCTCAGTAATACCTCTTAAGACAAATCTTTGAGAAAATATTCTAGTTTTACATATTGACAAAGATTGGTACAAGGAAGCTAAGGATAATACCAGACAATATACCATGATGGTACCAAGGTATGAAGGTTATTCATTTGAAAACGACGGATTGTTGAGGTATAATAACATAATTTATGTACCTCCCAACGACAAATTAATAAGTTTTATTTTAAATGAAGCTCATAGAGAAATATACATGGCTCATCCTGGAGTCACGAAGATGAAGGAAGACCTTGAGTCTTTATTCTTATGGATTGGAATGATGTGGAAATATGTCTCGAATGTCAGCAAGTGAAGGTTAAGCATAGACATCAAGCATGATTGTTACAACCACACATGATTCCTAAATTGAAATGGGAAGTCATTTTGATGGGTTTTATTGGATTGCCACTGATGGAAATGAGACACGATTCGATTTTTGTAGTCATTGACACTCTGATGAAGAGTGCACACTTTATTCCAGTGTGTACAAATGTATGTGATGGATCACCATAAACACATGTAAGAATTATTACCATTGGTAGAATTCACGTACAACAATAGTTATCAAAGTTCAATTAAGATGGTACCATTTAAGTTTCTTTATGGGCAACCGTGTTAGACACCTCTGAGTTGGGATTGAGTAGAGGATAGGGTCCAGGTGGGATCAAAAGTGATCCAAGAAATGGAAGAACATATGCGAATGATAAGACAAAGGATCAAATAAGCACAAGATCAATAGAAGTGTTATGCTAATGTGCATCACATTGACCGTAGTTATGAGGTTGGCGATAAATTTTTCTTGTGGGTGAAGCCACACAAGAGTTCAATCAAGTTTGGAAAGGGTGATAAAATATATGCTAGGTTTGTGGGACCTTTCAAATTAGTAGAAAGGAAAGGACCTGTGGCTTACCGAATAGCCTTTCTTGATTCTTTGAGACATATGCATGATATTTTCATGTATTTGTTTTGCGACATTATATTTTAGATCTGTCACATGTTATTGACTTGAGTTCTTTGTTGGTGTCAAATGAGGGTGATATCATGGTGGAGCCAATCTTCATTATAGACCATCACACTTAAAAACTAAGAAATCGAATATTCGATCAAGTCAAGGTTCAGTGGGACAATTATAGTCCACACTCAGATACATGGGAGGATGCATATGAGATGTGTCAATAGTTTCCTTATTTGTTTGATAGATTGGATACTTCGATTTTTGCCAGATACCTTTATTGCATTCATTTAGACTGTATAAACTTCAATATGAAGTTTAAAACAAGAGGGGGTGTATGTAACATCCAATTCCACTGAGCACATTTTATACTGACATATTCTTTGAGGACACTTGATAGCAATTGATCCGGTTATGATACATTATGACTTTTCCTTGATTATGAGTTATATTGTGACATTATTATGATTTATATGTTAATTTCTAGATGTACATATATTGACAGGTATTACTGATGAGTTCTCATGAGTGTGCAGGATACATGATAGGTTGAGGATGCCGATGGAATCAATGGATTTACTTGGACTTCTGATTGAATCGGGGAGTGGATCTATATTTTGGTTTGAGTATTTGATTTATACACTTGAGATTATATGATGATTTTAGTATGGATGATATGTATATAGATATTGATATTGTTTTTGTGAGTGGATGTAGGCTTGTTGACGCTTGGTAATCTGAATCACAAAAGGAATAAAGGGGCCATACACAGAAACCAGATAGAGGAAGAGGCGTGGCAACATCCCTGCCACATCCTATTAACACTCCTGTCGTGACCTGAACGCATGGTTAATGATTACCTCATTCTGAGAAGTCCATGATGTCATGAGGGAAGACTAATACAATCACTGACAAGGAATTCTAAAGGGAACACAATAAGGAATAATCCGTATTCCTTAGACAACCCTTAGTATTTCACAAGGTTGACCGAGTGGAGTGTTGAGTGCAAGTGTCAGATAAACTTCCAAACTAGTCAATGTGAGTGGCCCTCTTGTAGCATGGAGGTGCGTATTGAATACCACATCACGTAATTAGTTTATTAGTCAATAAAAATATTGATGGCCTATAAAATATAATAAAAATGTTTAGACCTTGTTAGAAAAGAGTGTTTAATTAGATATTAATTACAAAGTAAAAAAATTTAACAAGAAGTCTAAGTCTAAGATGTTTGACTCAATAAAATGTAAAAAGGAATTAAGGGATTTAGACTAGAAATTTAAGTGAAAGAAGAAATAAGAATAAAATTTGGGTAAATGCGCATGTGTGCATTAAAATGTTAAAAGAGATTTTTAAATAAGAAGAAATTAAAACATGAGAGAATAGATGTTCCACATAGAGCAACATCTAGAGTCAATCTACCACTAATCCTAACTAAAAGAAGACTCCTATTCCAACTCAAACTAAAATATAGTTAGGGGACACAAAAGAAATGAAGAATTGGGGAAAAACTAAGAGGAAAAATATAAAAAATGGGGAATGTGAGGGAAAATGCCTAAATAATTAAAATAAAAAGGGAATTAACATGTGCAACTTGGGGAGAGTGTGACACATGTTAAATTACTAAAATTTAATTATTTTTGCATGAGGAAAAGTGTCATTGGGAATTTTTCTATAAAATAATTGGAGAGGAAGGGAGAGGGGTCTCACTTTGGAAAGTACTATTATACTGTCAAAATTTTTCTAAACTAGTTTACTTGTTGAGAGTTAGGTTCCAAAACTTGGTAAAGAGTTGATCCAGGTGGATATCGGTGGCCACCCACCTTCTCCAAGTGGCTCAAAACAATTTTCTGGCAATTTTGGTAATTTACTATTTTTAGCAGTTTTTCACTTTCGGAGCTGTTTTGAGGCCCTAAACGATGTTTTTTTGGGAAAACAGTGAACAATATGCAGGTTCCTTCTATATTTTCCCCAAAATGAATCTCCTCGACGATGCCTTTCCATCGGGCTATCATACTCCTAAAATCGAGATCGTATGCAAAAATTACGACCCCGGGAATTTGATGTACTAACTTACCCAAAAGGGGCCCACGTGACTTTTGGCACTTCATCTCCCAGGGTTAGGTTTTTGGATGTCTAGGGTTTTTGTAATTCCTGTTTATTGTAAAAATTCCTTTAGAGCCTCATTTTAATCTTCTTCTTGTGAATGAGCGCAACCGTCACATCTCTTCTCAGAGATAAGCCACCACCATTCCAACAAGCTTGTTTCCACTACATTTTACAATTTCAACTTATTTTCTTATTGAATAGAAAACCAGTTTTACTGTATATCTATTATTTTGTATTAAGAACCTGTTAATAATATGTATTCAATTCATTCTTCTCATAAAATCCAGATTATTGGTATCAGAGAGGTCTTTTCCTTGTTGTCTTAATGCATGTCCCCAACGAGGTTGGAGTACAAAGAGTTGGGTCTCGAGCTTGTTTCTCTTGAGGACAAAATCTCTCGCATGCCCAAGTGACCTTTCATAGCAGGAGAAAACAAAGATGACGGGACAAGATATCCTTTCAAACCATTGATTGAGGAAGCCCTCATGCAACAAAGGAACGAGATGATGGATAGTTTCACACAAATCCTTCGATGGCTACCAACAGGTGACTCATATTCTTCGAGTAGAGGCAATGCCCCCTTCAACGTAAAAATAAACTTTGATATTCCTATATTTGAAGGTCATGTAGACGCAGATGTTATAGACAAGTGGTTGAATCTACTAGAAGGGTATTTTTCTGTCCATAACTTTTCGAATAGAGAAAATATTACTTTTGTGCTCCTTAAAGCCATTCCCCATGTCAAGGATTGGCGGGAAACTTTTTGTGAGAAAAAGGAAATAGATGAACCCTCATTATTTAAAGTCATGACCACCTAGAAATCCTTCAGAGATGTTATTAAGGAACAATACTACCCTGTCGAAAGTTATGACGACTTGTATACCAAATGGAACACACTGCGGCAAGAAAGAGACCAAGCAGTGCCAGATTTCACAAATATCTTCCATACATTGTGCACCAAGCTGGGTATAAAATATTTGGAGCGAAATCTGGTGTTGAAGTATCATGGTGCTCTGCATAGATAAATTCATACTGAAATGGAATTTATGGACATCTCATCCTTAGGCGCGACCTATCGATATGCCATCAAAATTGAGCAGAAGCTCAAAAAAAAAATGAGGCAATTTGGGTCGGGGAACCCTTCACAACAAAATCCAAGAAAGGGCGGCCCGAACCCACAGAACAAAGGACAGAGAAAATATGGACAGTATCAGGACAACTAGTCCAAGCTGAAAGAAAAGAAGGACATCGGAAATACAAAGAAAGATACCAAGAAGTGGTGCAACTTTCATAAAATACCTTGGCATAACACTGCTGACTGGTGCTCAAAGAAGTCATCGGTGGAAAAACTGGACCTATTGCAAGAATTCCATATTGGATGTCGACACTAGAATTGCAGGGGTTGAAAATTCAATTGAAGGAGTTGTTGGATTTGGAAATTATATGTCCAAGCGTATCACCATGGGGTGCACCAATTATTTTTGTGGAAAATAAGGATGGATCATGGAGACTTTGCATTGACTATTGTCAATTCAACAAAGCGACGATCAAGAACTAATATCCATTTCCAAGGATTGGTGATTTGTTTGATCAGATGAAGGGAGCAATGGTGTTTTCAAATATTGACTTGAGATAGGGATATCATCATTTATGGATTAAAGAGGAAGATATCCCTAAGATCACATTTAAGACGAGATTCAAACACTATGAGTTTACTGTTTTACTGTTTGGATTGATGAATGCCTTAGGCGTATTCATGAGTTTGATGAATGGGGTGTTCCATAAATACTTGGCCAATTTTGTACAAGTATTTATCAATGATATATTGATTTATTCTAGGATGAAAGAATAGCATGACAAACACTTGAGATTGGTTTTACAGTGTCTAAGAGAAAACAAGTTGTATTGGAAGTTGTCGAAGTGTTCCTTTTACTAGACGAAGATTTATTATTTGGGACATATCATATCTCGAGAAGGTATTGCTATGGATCCAGTGAAATTAGAGGCTATTATGGAATGGCCAACATCGATGGACGTACCATAAGTACATAGATTTATGGGGTTAACAGTTTATTATCAACGTTTCATTGAAGGTTTTTTGAAGATAGAAAATCCAATTACGGAATTCCAAAAGAAAAATACGAAATTCGTATGGTCAAAGAAATGTGCGGAAGTATTTCAAAATATTAAGGAGTTATTAACGACAACATGAATACTGAAGGTTCATGACATGGACAATGAATTCTTGGTATGCACAGACACATCCAAGGAAGATCTAGGTGGAGTTTTGATGCAGGATGATTGAGTGATCGCTTACATTTCAAGGAAATTAAGAAGGCATGAAGATAATTACACAACAAACGATTTGAATTTATTAGCAATCATTTGTGACTTGAGAGTTTGGAGAGATTATCTTATTAGATGAAAATTCAAATTAAAGACCGATCACTGTGGATTGTAGCATAGTTTTACTCAGAGTGAATTGAATGTGTGACAAAGGTGTTGGTCAAAACTACTTACCAAATATGACTTTGATATTAGCTACATTAAAGTAACAATGAATAGAGTAGCATATGCATTGATTCGAAGATCACGCATATTCTCAGTAATACCTTTTAAGACAAATCTTCGAGAAAAGATTCTAGTTTTACATATCAACGATGATTGGTACAAGGAAGTTAAGGATAATACCAGACAAGATACCATGATGGTACCAAGGTTTGAAGGTTATTCATTTGACAACAACGGATTGTTGAGGTATAACAACATAATTTATGTACCGCCTAATGACGAATTAAGAATTTTTATTTTAAATGAAGCTCATCGAGCAATATACATGGCTCATCCCGCAATCACGAAGATGAAGGAAGACCTTAAGCCTTTATTCTTCTTGATTGGAATGATGTGGCAATATGTCTCGAATGTCAGCAAGTGAAGGTTAAGCATAGACATCCAACAAGATTGTTACAACCACACACGATTCCTGAATTGAAATGGGAAGTCATTTTGATGGGTTTTATTGGATTGCCATCAATGACAAGGAGACAAGATTCGATTTTTGTAGTCGTTGACACTCTGATGAATAGTGCACACTTTATTCCACTGTGTACAACGTTTTAGGAACTAGACATAGCTAGAGTATTTGTTAGTGAGATTATAAGATTGCATGGTGTACTGAGAAAGATCATATCCGATTGAGGATCGATATTTATTGGACGATTTTGGACTAGTTTCCAAGAGGCTATGGGAACACACCTGAATTTTAATACAACATATCACCGCAAAACAGATGGACAAACTAAAAGAACGAACCAGATTTTAGAGGATATGTTGTGAATGTATGTAATGGATCAACATAAAAACAGGTAAGAGTTCTTACCATTGGTATAATTCACGTAAAATAATAGTTATCAGAGTTCGATTAATATGGCACCATTTAAGTTTCTTTATGGATGACCATGTCAAACACCTCTGAGTTGGGATTGACTAGAGGATAGGGTCTTAGTTGGATCAAAAGTG
Source organism: Picea mariana (assembly GCA_032191745.1). NCBI lineage: Eukaryota > Viridiplantae > Streptophyta > Pinopsida > Pinales > Pinaceae > Picea > Picea mariana. Next base: position 18,921 of record JASDQU011443796.1, read on the forward strand.
ATCCAAGAAATGGAAGAACATATGAGAACGATAAAAAAAAGGATTAAATAAGCTCAAGATCAATATAAGAGTTATGCTAATGCGCATCACATTGACCGTAGTTATGAGGTTGGTGATAATTTTTTCTTGCGGGTGAAGCCACATAAGAGTTCAATCAAGTTTGGAAAGGGTGATAAAATATATCCTAGGTTTGTGGGACCTTTCAAAGTAGTAGAAAGGAAAGGACCCATGGCTTACCGAGTAGCCTCTCCTGATTCTTTGAGGCATATGCATGATGTTTTTCATGTATCTGTTTTGTGACATTATATTTCATATCTGTCACATGTTATTGAATTGATTTCTTTTTAGGTGTTGAATGAAGGTGATCTCATGGCGAAGACAATCCACATTATAGACCATCACACTTGAAAACTAAGAAATCGAATAGTCGATCAGGTCAAGGTCTAGTGGGACAATTATAGTCCACACTCAGATACATGGGAGGATGCATATGAGATGCATCAACAATTTCCTTATTTGTTTGATAGATTGGATGTTTATATTTTTGTCAAATACATTTATTGCATTCATTTAGACCGTATAAAATTCAGGACAAAGTTTAAAACAAGAGGGGGTGTATGTAACATCCAATTCCACTAAGAACATTTTATACTGACTTATTCTTTGAGGACACTTGCTAGCAAGTGATCCGATTATGATATATTATGATTTTGCTTTGATTATGAGTCATATTGTGACATTATTAGGATTTATATGTTAATTTTTAGATGTACATATATTGACAGGTATTATTGATGAGTTCTCATGAGTGTGCAGGATACATGACAGGTTGAGGATGCCGATGGCATCAATGGATTTTCTTGGACTCTTGATTGAGTCAGGGAGTGGATCTGTATTTTGGTTTGAGTATTTGATTTATACGCCTGAGATTATATGATGATTTTAGTATGGATGTTATGTATATGGATATTGATATTGTTTTTGTGAGTGGATGCATGCTTGGTGAGGCTTGCTAATTTGACTCACAAAAGGAGTAAAGGGTACATACACAGAAACCATATAGATGAGGAAAAGGCATGGGAGCATCCCTGCCACAGCCTACTAGCACTCCTGCCGTGACCTAAACACATGGTTAATGATTACATATTTTTGAGAGGTCCATGATGTCGTGAGGGAAGACTAAGACAATCACTCATGAGGAATTATAAGGGGCACCCAATAAGGAATAATCCTTATTCCTTAGACAACCCTTAGTCTCTCACAAGGTCGACCAAGTGGAGTGTTGAGTGAAAGTGTCAGATAAACTTCCAAACTAGTCAAAGCGAGTGGCACCCTTGGAGCACGAATGTGCGTATTGAAGGGCACACCGCATAATTAGTTTATTAGTCAATAAAAATATCGATGGCCTAAAAAATATAATAAAAATGTTTAGACCTTGTTAGAATAGAGTGTTTAATTAATTATTAAATTACAAAGTAAAAAAATTTAACAAGAAGCCTAAGTCTAATATGTTTGACTAAATAAAATGTAAACACGAATTAAGGGATTTAGACTAGCAATTTAAGTGAAAGAAGAAATAAGAATAAAATTTCGGTAAATGCACATGTGTGCATTAAAATGTTAAAAGAGATTTTTAAATAAAAAGAAATTAAAACATGAGAGAATATGTGTTCCACATAGAGTAGCATCTAGAGTCAATCTGCCACTAATCCTAACTAAAAAAGTATTCCTAATCCAATTCAAATTAAAATATAGTTAGGGGAAACAAAAGAAATGAAGAATTGGGGAAAAACTAAGAGGAAAAATAGGAACAAAATGAGGAATGTGAGGGAAAATGCCTAAATAAATAAAATAAAAAGGGAATTAACATGTGCAACTTGGGGAGAGTGTGACACATGTTAAATTATTAAAAATTAATTATTTGTGCATGAGGACAAGTGTCTTTGAGAATTTTTCTATAAAATAATTGGAGAGGAAGGGAGAGGGGGCTCACTTTGGAAAGTACTATTATACTGTCAAAATTTTTCTGAACTAGTTTACTTGTTGAGAGTTGGGTTCCAAAACTTGGTAAAGAGTGGAAGATATTCCTTGCCAGGTAAGTTTGGTGCTATTGATTTCTAGTTT
>JASDQU011443796.1:23363-37604 GCA_032191745.1 Picea mariana
CTCTTATTGTATATAAGTTTTTTCAAGTCGATTATTAAATTTGTCTGCAACTCTATAAAATGAAGGACTTTCATAACTCTTATTGTATATAAGTTTCTTCAATTTTCAAGTAAATTATTAAATTTTTCTACAATTACCTCATTAATTTTTTATACAATTATTTTGCATAGAAAAAATCATCTTCATGCTCCTACTACAAGTTCCTAAAAACCTATTATGTAAACAAAGAATAAAATTCGAGGATCAAATACTTGTGTACATTCACTCTCATATTTATAGTATCAACATGTGTTTGGAGAGTAATAATTAAGATCATATAAGAATGATCTGATTTGATTGTACTAGTCCTAAGTCTTTCATATTTGTAAAAAAAATGTAGGATGGGTTAATTCTGTGATAATGCATCACAGTGTTATAGGATATTCTGGCCAAGAAGAGAGTTGATGCAGTAAACAACATCGTGTACAAAGCAAGAGAAAGAGTTTGAGCTATTGTCCATGGTTGTGTAAGGGTAAACAATGATCTCTAGAATAAAGAGCCCGATCTAGAATTACAAATGGATTCCACACAGGCACAGGTAGCCAACATTACTCAACAACATGCCAATCTCTTAACCATCATATTTGGATATCAAGAAGTCTCAGAGCCCAATTTTTATGTCCTGACACTTCAAGAGAATGAAAACACCCACATGACGATGCTAGTTTTAGATGACACAAATCCTCTGCAGTTATGGGAGAATGAAGACACCTATATGAATGCGCCTCTTTTAGATGAGGTAGATCCTTGACAGTTATGGGAGGCACTCTGTACATAAATGAATTTGACTCACTATTGCTTAGTTTAAGAATAATTCTATGTGAATAAGGAAACAATTTTGATGTTTCTTCCTCTACCTCCTTCCCCCGAGCGAGTTGATTCAAAAATATGATTATGCTTCGAGTGGTAAAGGTTTTTGTAATTGTTATTTAAGCCAGTGTCATAAAAACCTTTGTCACCTATTAACAAAGAAAACAAAGAAATAGATAATAAATTCATGTGTACCTAGATCACCGTGGGCCTAATAAGTTTGACATTTTCTGCAGTTTGAGGCACATTTTCAATTGTATTAGATTATTTGAAATATTTATATAATAAATAATTTGCAATTATATACTAGCATGTATTATCCTCAAATTTTAGAAAAATAAAGTCTAAGTTGAATTCACAAATAAATTTCCGTGACTGTTGGGCAAAGATTTGACTTTCCCAACTATCCTCTTTTACTCGACATATGTATGAGGTAAAATTTTAATAAATTAAATGTTGGAAGACAAATGGAACAACTAGGTTAAAAATAGGTGACCATGACTCTATGAGTATGGAACATGTTTGAGTTACCTCCGAGATGACTTTTACAAGTGGCATAAGTTGAATTTGACCACTAGCAGCCCTTAAAAATCATGGATTTGTAAAGCTTCAAATTTCCTTGAGGGGAAGGAATGGAAAGACCTAGGTACAAGATTATATACAACATAACTACTTAGTATGTTGAGGAATGGAGAATTGTTTGTTGTTATGAGCACTTGAAGTGTGAGGAAAATCAAATTCTGATCTGTTGATGGTGAATATAGTTAATGAGGATAATTCAATTCTCCCTTATGGACTCATTGTCAGGCTAGGGGGTGATTAGGACAAGTGATCATGGTTGTTTTGTTCTATAGTTGGGTGGAATGTGGTTGTTCCATTTGTTTCCCAGCATCGCCTTTTTCAGATATGTATTTCAACCGTGTATTTAAATTGTTGGTACTACGTTGATGATGTTTTATTATTTATACACTTGTTGCCATATATTATGTTATTACATTTAGAAACAAAATGTTTTTGAAAGAACTATATAGCCGTATTAGCTGATATGGGTTCCCAGTATGTATAATAGTTGTAGTAGTATGTTATCAACAATGTAGTTTATATATATTAATATAGGTATATATAATCATAAACAAAACTACTTTATATTTGTTGATGTTATGTTGAAAAAAAGAATAACAGTCCCAATACATGTTTTTGTTAATTATGAAAGAAGGAAACTTGATGAAGATATCCAATTTTGAAGGTGCTCAGAGAGTGAATGTCTGTCGAGAAACTACAAGCTAGGGTTTGACAGTCACAGTCTCAGCAGTGGGAAGAATGGTAACCAAAGGGGGCGGGAGTGGAACCCCCTCATACAAGAAGGTAGTGGTGGATAGGGGGAAAGGCCCATGAGGCATTGGTTTCAAAGAACCGTTGACAAGCACCTTAGGATCAGGATTGGAAAAATAATTAGGACAGCAACAAGGAAAAAAGGGATCGCATGGGGGAAGAAGCCAGAGAAGCCCAGAATGATGCACAGGAACCAGCAAACCCCAGTGGGGTAGATGGGAGCAACCCGTGTAAACCTAAAACAACATTGATACCCAAGGTTATAGTGGAAGACCCACAAACACAACTCTACGAGGACCAAATGAAGACACATGCACTAATCTTCAAGTTCATGGGTTTGTGGCCCACAGAAAGAACGTTGTGCAACTGAATTAAATATCAATGGAAGCCAAGTGGAGAAGTGGTACTCCACCTGGGATTGAAAGGATTTTTCACAACATTCTTCATGAACCTTGAGGATAGGGATAAATTATTTTAGGGGGGGCATACTTCCATGCCTTAGCAGGGTGATACATGCGGTCGTGGAGGGAAAAGATCTCCCCAGAGAAAGAAAGCTTTAAAAATGTCCCAGTCCGGCTTAGAGTTTACTCCTTACTGCTAGACTACTAACTATCATCCACCTTTGAAGAAATAGGGAACAATCTTGGAAAATATGTTAAGACGTTGGAAGAAATCCTAAAAGGAAGACATACATCCCATGCAAGGATCTACATAGAGATGGATGTTTCGGGGGTGCTCCCAAAAGCCATAAGATTAGAATTTAGAGATGAGGAATGGATACAAAGAATCAACTATGAGTAGATCCTGTTTAGATGCAGAATATGCCATGAACATGGACACCCGACAAGAGAATTCCCTCTCAATAAAAAACAAGAAATGAAAAACACCAAAATACAACAGGATGAGGATGGGTTTGTAAAGCCAAACCACAAAAAAAAGCCAAACAACAAACCAATCAAAGCCCCAACAAGAAGAAATACAGAAGCCAGAAGTAGAACATAAGGGAGGGACATGGCCAACCAAGGAGAAGAAGGACAAAAGGAAAAGACAAAATCTAGAGAAGCTAGGGAACAAGCAACGCAAGAGAACAAAGATATTCCAAGAAATAAGAGAGACCATGGAGGTAGTGCAAGTCCTATGGAAGGAGGAAACGAAGATGCCAACACCCTAATGCAGGAGGCAGATAGAGACTCAGAGATGACACCAAGTGAGATAGGCACGCAAGATCCTAATCTTAGAGACATTTTATAAAGAGAAGGAATAGATCTCCTGAACATACTGGAGCAATGGAAAAGGCAGGGAGTAGACAATGTGCTAGTGAAGCAACTATATCTCATTCAAGAATTCATGTCAGTCATGAAGGATGAAATTGAAATGATTGAATTAGGGCTTATGAGATATTTTTTTGGAATAGAAGTTCACCAATCCAAAACTGGTATATTTATCTTACATTCCAAGTATGCGCATGAAATATTGAAAATATGCAATATGGTGAACTCTAAACCAACACCAACACCTATCAGAACAAGACTGAAGTTAAGAAAGGAAGATAAAGGGCCTAAGGTGGATCCCACACTGTTTAAAACACTCATATAAACTCTTATGTATCTCATAGCGACAAGACCTAATATTATGTATGGACTGATCCTATATTCAAGGTTCATGGAAAATCCAAATGTAATATCCTCAAAATTTTAGAAAAATAAATTCCAAGTTGAATTTAGAAATAAAATTCCTTTTTTGGAAATTCGGATTTGGAAATAAATTGTCATTTTTTGGAAATTCAGATTTGGAAACTCTCTATATATTGAACTCGTCAGGGACATGCAGTAAGAAACAAAAAGGAGGACCCTACTTTGATACGACTGATCCAGGTTATTTTGAGAATGAAATGAAGGTAGATATATAACAATGAAATACAGAAAGATATTACAAGAAACACAAACTTACAATAATACAAAATTTCTATTAATGAGATAAATGTACAAAAACTATAAAAATACAAAGTTAATTAACTCGCTAGCATGGTGGGAACTTATCTCTAAGAATAGATGTGATGGATACGCTCATTTGCAAGAAGATTCTTACAATGAGGCTCCAAAGTATTTTTTAAGATAAAACATAATTTACAGAACCTTAAACATCCAAAACCCTAACCTCAAAAGATTAAATGACAAAAGGTTGGTGGGCCCCAATGGCGATAATTTATACATCAACTTCTCGACGAGGTAAATTTTTCATATGATCTCTATTTTCATATGTAACTTTTGCATATGATCTCCATTTTGGATGCTCTATACCTCAAAGAAGCCTTGGAAGTTCAGGACCCAAAAAAGCATAGAAAAATTGCCAAGGTGGGAACTCATATTTTGAATCAATGGAATAGATAGGTGGCCAAAGATATCCATCTATATCATCTATTTAGTAGACTATATGCTCATTGATAATTTTTGTAAAATAATTGGTATGAAACTATAAATTCCTTCATATAAATCACATTTTATGCCCACAACAACCCATTTTACTAATCCAATATCTAATGTCACTCTGTACCATACTTGAATTCCTTTCTTGGCAATCGATACATCCAATTTGATGTCCCTTCCTCTAATAACCAATTGTTAGGAAAAATCCCCCCCCCCCCTAAACATTATATACAAAAAATTTCATATGGAAATATAAATATGCACTACAAATAACATTGCTTCTTCCCAAATCACTCATTACTTATTTAATTAGAGGCATTAGAAAAATAGAAAGCATTCTACAAGAGATATTTAAGAACACTTACTTCTAAATGTATGCAAGTTCTCACCAATTTCACTGATGAGGTTTGATCTACCACTAAATAGTAGGATTCTAATATGGACTCCATCATCAAGTCATACCATCATATTGTTGTTTTAAAATAAGATCCTATGTTGTTCTTATTTAACTTAGTGCAACCCATTACTCTCATGGAATGTTGATATGCATATTATTAAGCACTCCATCTCATCATCCAACTATTAATAAACAACACCTCTCTCTTGTGGTACCCCACAAAACATAAGAAATATCTATCCTTATATGTTAAATAGTACATTAGGGATCTTCTTCATTTCTAGTGTTGTTTAATGCAAGTAGAAAGAGTCAGATTGTTGGTTTTCTTCGAGGAGTAGCATGGAAGAGGAAATTCTTAGCCCAAAATCAATCAATGAGAAATAATTAGAAGTTTTCATTTCAACTATTGTGTACATTCCATCCATGCTCTTCCCTAAACACCACCACATTTCCTCTCAAATTTTTAACAAAAAATTCCCCAACTTGTTCAAGCTCTTACAAGCCACAATTCCATGAGATTATCTTACCATTTTCAAGGAATAAACAACTATGGTTTTACGCATTCTACATAAATAAAAAAGATTAAAAATATGCTCATAGCATAAGTGATGCAACTCCCCCTTCTCTCCTAAGGGCTACGTGACCTCTCGATCAAGGATATTCAACTCCAAGCCAAATTGGCTCTCTAAGACCTTAATGGTATCACTTGCGAATTAACACAGGTCCTCTCAGTCCTCTGGTGTAGGTTCTATGGCACCCACGACCTCTTTCCGTAACTATTGAACTGCCAGGTTTTAGGCACTAGCTCTTTTCTTGTTATCCCCTTGTCACATATGACCTCAGGCTCGGTCCTTGCATAAAGGCACGATTGCGGGCGCTCCCAAAAGTGGTTTGGCATCAACCGCTTTTCTCCCCACAATTTACCTCCAATTGCCACGTACCTCTTCACCGATATCATGGTTTCGATTGTGGATTGCCCTCAAAATTTTAACATCCGGGCACTTTCTGTCCTCGCAATCGAGCGTGACCATCAATATTACGACCTTGCCAGTGATTTTGGAATGACGGATGAGATCTACCTCTTCCAAAACAATAATTCAGATCTAATTCTCCCAAATCAGGTGATTGATATTTACTTCGGGTCTTTATCCTGAGCCCATGGATTTATGCCACCTGCCCTCTGGATCGAATGATTGACGTTTACTTCATGTCTTTATCTGGGATCCACAAATTTGTTCCATGTATTCTTCATATATGACGGTTCAAATCTACTTCAGATGATCTGATGCTTAATACTTCCTTCAGACGATCAGACGGTTGAGATTTACTTCGGACGATCGGACGGTCCCAAATTACTTCGGGACTTCAGAACTTTGGCAAGTTCCCTCTATTGCATGTGCGAAATGTTAAGGCTTGTGCACCTTGATTTGATCGGATGGTTGTTGGTCCTTTGAATCGGTGATCCAACGACCATTGTCGATCTCCCTCCTGAGCTTCTGAATTCCTCTGACTTAGAACAATTTCTAAGTATCCAAAGGCCTCGACCTTTGTTCCTCCTACGAGTCTGTCTCTTAGACCTTTTCTGCACTTCTGAAAAGAGATATCCCTTATGAACTTTCATCAATAGACTTTGACTTCACCCTAGCGCACACTTTCTCTCTCCGTGCAAACTTGCAATGGTTCTCCCTGAGTTTTCAACTTACTCAATCTCTAAGGGACTCGACCCTTCTGCGTCTTTCAAAAGACTTGTTGGGGCCGTCCTGGCATAGTCTACGCTCGATCTCCTGAGCTTTCAAACTTGAAAGAATTTCACCTCTACGTGAACTCATTGCTCTTAGTATTCATACACTGCATACAAAAGTTCCACGTTATCTCTTATGAGCTTAGATTTGAAAAAGACTCTCTTACATGTAATCCTTGCGTTCAGTATGCACTCCTTGCGTAACTTGCATAAGAGAACAATTGAAGGTTATACTAACATCTTACAGTTTTAGATACTCGAAATGAAAACTCATTCATTCATGAAAATAACAATAACAGGTAATTGCAAATAGTAACAACACTATGGATTTGGATCATTTTTCCTCTGTTATATTCATTCAAAAGTAAATGGCTATAGCTATGATCAAACAACAACTAAAAAGTCATAATTTTCCTACTAACTCGCAACAACTTCATTTGGGTGTATAAAATATCTATTTATCTCAGAGGGTCCTTAGGGTTCACCCCGACTACTCGTCTACTCGAAATAAAAAACTAACTGCTACCTAAGTTCAGTTACATTAAAGGCTAGTAGTGAAACTCCTAGATCACTCGTGATCATCATCTTCCAATCACTTGATATTCTTCCATTTTTCCAATCAAATCCAAAAGATTCGTAGTAACTCCCAGTGTTTCATATTCTAAATTGATCCCCAGGCGTCGAGTTGTCCTACCACGTGTGCTCGCTGAAGATTCTCCTGCATCATACTCCCTTAGACACAAATTTTATGGACTCCTATCCATGAGTTCCTACATCGACTTTCCATGCTTCTGGATATCATATTCATTTTTCCAACTAGCATCTTCTATTGGGTGTCCCTTCCACATGACAAGATATTGAATATGGGTCTTCCTCCTAGTATTCTCGCTAATCCTCTGATCAAGGATATTCTCCATCTATGGTTTTTCTTCTATAGGGATTTAATTCTCCCACTGAATCTTCTCTTGAACTCCTGATCCTTCTGAGTCATATTCCTTTTAGCAGTACAGGTCTGAAACATTGAATATGGGTGATATGCCCACATCATCTAGAAGCTCAATCTCACAGGCGTTTGCACCAAACTTCCTTAATATCTTACATGGCCCTATATTCTTCATCTTCAACTTGGTATATGTTCACCTAGGGAACCTTTCTTTCCTGAGATGTTCCAGAATATGATCTCCTACTTCAACTTGAAGTTCTCTTCAATGTTGATCAACTTTGCATTTGTACTCTTGGTTAGAGATCGACAACTATCCTTTGATCTGATTATGGATATTATGCATTTCTGCAGAAAAATATTCTTCTCCAACACTTCTGATCTTAGTTTTTTCCAAGTCTCTCAACTCAGATACTCCCCTGAGATGCATTCCATACAATATTTGGAATGGGATCTTTCCAGTGCTCATGTTGGGTGAGTCATTGTATGCAAATTCTTGTTGTGGCAGAATCTGATCCCACTGATTATGATGCTTAGTGGCCAAACTCCTCAATAAGTTTCTCAAACTTATGTTTACCACCTAAGTCGACCCATCTATCTGAGGGTGATAAGCTGAGATGAAGGAAAAATCTGTCCCCAACTTCTTCTAGAGTGTTCTCCAAAAATGACCAACAAATTTTGTGTTTCTATCTAAGACAATGCTCCTCGGTACTCCGTGAAGTCTCACAACTTCCTTGAAAAACATATTTTCAACATGTGTTGTGTTATTCATCTTCTGGCATGGGAAAAAGTGTGCCATCTTTAAAAACCTATCCACCACCACAAATATGGAATCACATCCTCTTTCCGTTCTTGGCAATCCCAACACAAAATCCATGCTTATTGCATCTCAAGGTCTCTTTGGTATTGGCAATGGTTGATACAATCCAGTGTTTTATCTTTTTCCTTTTGCATGTTGGTAGATTTTGCATCTGTTCACAAACTTTATCACTTCTTTTCTCATACCTGGCCAATAGTATGAACTTCTCAACTATGCAAATGTCTTCTCATGGTCGAAATGTCAGGCCAATCCCCCACTATTCTTTTCCTTCAAAAGGTTATCCCTCATTGAGCATTTTGGTACGCACAATTGATTTCCCTTGAACAAAAATCCCTCCTGGATCATATACTTTGTCCACTGGCTCATGTCTCTTAGCACATGATTCACACATGCTTCGTATGCTTCCTTGAAATATGGATTATCATTCTACATTTCCTTAAGGTGTTAAAACCCTAAGGTATTCACCTGAAACTTCTGTAGAATCAAACATCTCCTACTCAATGAATCAACAACTTTTTTATCATTCCCAACAATATGTTTTATGCGAAAAGTAAAATTCTGCATAAATTCAATCCACTTTGCATGCCTCTAATTCAAATTTTTCTATCTAGTTATGAATTGTAAATCTTGATTGTCACTATACAAGACAAATTATTTTGGAACAAGGTAATGTATCCATTTCTTCAAGGCTTGAATTATGGCATAAAACTCCTTATCATATGTGGATTATTTTCTCTTGGTCTCATTTAGCTTCTCACTGAAATAGGCAACCAGTCTATTATCCTGGCTCAAAACTTCTCCAATTGCAACTCCACTTGCATCACATCTCACTTGAAATGTCTTTCCAAAATTTGGTATGATTAGAATTGGTCATTCTCTTATTTTCTCCTTCAATATATGGAAGCTCCTCTCGACCTCCTCTATCCATTTAAAAGACTTGTGCTTCTTCTTCACTGTATCCATCATTGGTGAAGAAATTCCACTGAAATATCTGATGAAATTCCTATATAAAATTGTTAATCCATGGAAGCTTCTTACCTCAAACATACTCATTGGTGATGGCCATTCTTTGATTGCTTTCACCTTCTCTGGATCCATCTTCAGTTCATTTGAAGAGATCACAAAACACAAGTAAATGAGTTCTCTCTTCATAAAAGAGGACTTATTTAGATTTATCAACAACTTCTCTTGATTTAGTCTCCTCATCACTAGTTCCAGGTGTCTCAAATGCTCCTCTTTAGTCCTACTAAAGATTAGTATATCATCCAGATATACAACCAAAAACTTGCCAATGAAATCTTTCAGTATTTCATTCATCAACCTCATAAAAGTACTCGGGGCATTTGTTAAGACAAATGGCATAATAAGCTACTCATACAAACCTTCATTTGTCTTAAAGGTTGTTTTCCATTCATCACCTTCTCTCATCCTTATCTGGTGATATCCACTTTTCAAATCTATCCTAGAAAAGAAATTTTCTCCACTTAAACAATCCATTAAGTCATCCATTCTTGGCAAAGGAAATCTATACCTGATGGTGATCTTGTTAATGGCTCTTGAGTCTGTACATATTCTCCATCCTCCATCCTTCTTTGGACTCAACACAGTTGGTACTGTACATGAACTGAATCTCTCTCTCACCAACCGCTTGTCTAAAAATTCCTGGACTTGGTTCTTTACCTCCTCATTCTCTCGAGGTGTCAGTCTGTATGCTTCTTTTTTTGGAAAACTTGCTCCTAGTATCAAATCAATATGATGGTTGATACTTCTGATGAGTGGAAATGAGTTAGGAAAATCATCCACCACTATGTTAGAAAAATTATCCAACAATTCCTGAACTTCTTCAGGAAAATCATCCATCGAAGTATTTTTAAGGATAAATCTGGTTTTCCTCACCACAGTAAACTACATCGCATGTTCCTTCTTAACTTCTTTCAGGATTTCATTCCCACTCATGAGAAGTATGCTTGTGTTGGCTTCCTCTTTCACTTTCTTCTCCTCTATAGGAAGCAACATGTGTGTCCTACCATTCTTCTCCAAGGTGTATGTATTCGTCCTCCCATCATGAATGACATTCCTTTAAAACTGGCATGGTCTTCCCAACAAAATATGGCATACATCCATGGGAATTACATCACATAGAATTTCATATGTATATCATACTATATTAAATTCAACCAAGCATTGTTTAGTAACCATTACCTAGTGTCATTTCTACAACCATGAGCCTTTGTATGGTTTCAAGTGTGCAATTCTCTCCATCTCCAATTTCTCCACCATCTCTGTGGATACTAGGTTATCAGTGCTCCAATTTTCTATTATCACCTTGCATACTCTGTCTTTAGCCTTGCAAGTTGTCCTAAATAGACTGTTCCTCTGCATTGGTCCTCTACACTGGATTTTAAACTTCTAAGAGAACCATTCTCAACATCAGGGATGTTCCATTCTCTACTCTTTCTGCTTCAACATTCCTTCTCTATGCTTTCGAAATATGAGATTCACTTCCTCCTTCTTTCTTTTTCTAGGGACATTCCAAAGACACGTGCCCTGTCTTTCCACATGCATAACACCTTAATTCTCCTCTGCTTCTTCCTCTTCCTCTAGAAAAACTTCTTCCACCATCTTTTCTTCTTCAGGAACTTCCTCCTCTTTCCGAGTGACTATGTGGTTTCTCAGTCTCGTCTTTGGATTTATGTGCCTTATCATGGGAAGCTCCCTTTCCTTTGTTCAGGAGTGGGCTTTTACCTCTGCCTCGCTGGCTTTGTTTTCTGGTAAACTTATTCTCTTCCTTCATTTCAAAATGATAAGCATCCTCCACTATCCTTATTGACATCATGCTGATCTCATCCTGGATTTCATACCTCGGGCCATTTATATACCTGGCAACTTTTTATTCATCTTTCTTTCTTTTTCCAGTTTTGATGTTCATCTTGTAGAACTCCTCTATGTACTCCTTAACTGTCATACCCTTCTGCCTCAGGTTCTGCAACTTCCTGAACAAAATTATCTAATAGTCTTTGGGCATGAATTTAGCCTTCATCTTTGCTACCATTATGTCCCAATTCTTTATCTTTTTTTTTCCTTTGCTGCTCCTCTCATCTTCCAGTCATCCAACCATAGTCATGCATGCCCTTTTAGTCTGGTGACAACGTGTCTCACCCTTTTCTCTTCATCGACATCTTCATAGTCAAAATATTTTTCCATGGATATTATCCAATCCAACAGCTCTTCAACATCCAAATTACCTTCATACATTGGGACCTTTATCTTGGCTCTAGCTCCCAATCTAACAAGTGATCTCAACAAGCATTCTTCGAAAACCTTTTCCCCTACAGCTTCTTCGACTTCCACTTATTCACTCTTTGCATTGTTGGTGTCTCCAACATCAGGTGCCCTCCTCTGTGTTGCCTCCATAACCTCCATTCTTGCACAAAGTTCTCTCATTTCCATTTCTACAAACCTATTGGCTAAAGGTGGCTCCCCTCGTCTCCTCGATGGCATTTTGTTGACTATCTCTCACACATAGAGTACAACTTTGAGTTCTTTTGTATCCTCTCCTTTGCCTGCTGACTGCAAGAAACAATTCATCTCTGATACCACTTGATACAACCCCCCCTTCTCTCATAAGGGATATGTGACCTCTCAGTCAAGGATCTTCAAATCTGAGATGAATTGGCTCTCTGAGACCTTAATTGTATCACTTGTGAATTAAAACAGGTCCTATCAGTCCTCTAGTGGAGTTTCTATGGCACCCACGACCTCTTTCTGCAACTGTTGAACTCTCAAGTTTCAGGTACTAGCTCTTTTCTCATTAGCCCCTCATCCCATGTGACCTCGGGCTAGGTCCTTGCATAAACGCATAATTGCAGGCATGCCCAAGAGTTTTTTGGTATCAACCACTTTTCTCCTCGTAATTTACCTCCAATTGCCACTTACATCTTCACCGATATAGTGGTTTCGATTGCAACCCACCCTCAAAATTTTAATGTCTGGGCACTTTCTGGCTCTGCAATCGAGTGTGATCATCGATCTTACGATCTTGACAGTGCTTCTGGACTGACAGTTGATATGTGCCTCTTCCAAACCAACTTTTCAGATCTAATTCTCTCGAATCAGGTGATTGATATTTACTTCGGGTCTTTACCCGGATCCCATGGATTTATGCCATGTTCCCTCTAGATCAGACAATTGACGTTTACTTCTAGTCTTTGTCCAGGATCCATAGATTTGTGCCACCTATTCTTTATATATGATGGTTCATATCTACTTTGGACAATCCGACGCTTGATATTTTCTTTGAATGATTAGACGGTTGAGATTTACTTCGGATGATCAGATTGTCCCAAATTACTTTGGGACTTAGAAACCTTGGCAAGTTCCCTCTCTTGCCTATGAGAAATGCTAAGGCTCGTGCACCTTTATTTGATCAGACGGTTTTTGGTCCTCTGAATCGATGATCCAATGACCATTTTCACTCTACCTCCTGAGCTTCTGACTTCCTCTAACTTACAAGAATTTATAAGTATCCAAAGGCCTCGATATTTTTTCCTCCTATGAGTCTGTCTCTTAGACCTCGTCGACACTTATGGAAAGCAGTATCCCTTATGAAATTGCATCAATGGACTTTGACTTCACCCTAGCACACACTTACGCTCTGCGTGCAAACTTGCGTTGGTTCTCCCTGAGTTTTCAAGTTACTTAGTCTCTAAGGGACTCGACCCTTCTGCATCTTTGAAAATACTTTCTGGTTCCCACCTGGTACAGTCTGCGCTCGATCTCCTGAGATTTCAAACTTGAAACAAGTTCACCTCTATGAGCTCTCATTGCACTTAGTATGCACACTCTGCATACAAAAGTTCCACACTATCTCTTCTAAGCTTCAAGTCAAAAAAGACTCTCTTACATGCACTCCTTGTGTTCAATATGCACTCCTTGCATAACTTACAGAAGAGAACTTGAAACTTATACTAAAATTTTACAGTTTCAGATACTTGAAATGAAAAATCATTCATTCATGAAAATAACAATACTAGGGAATTGAAAACAACAACAACACTATGAATTTGGATCAATTTTCCTATGTTATATTCATTCAAAAGTAAATGGCTATAGCTATGATCAAACAACAACTAAAAAATTATAATTTTCCTACTAACTCACAAAAACCTCATTTGGGCCTACAAAATATCTATTTGTCTCATAAGGTCCTTAGGGTTCCCCCCAACTACTCATCTACTCAAAACAAAAACCTAACTACTTGTTAAGAACCAAACATCAATATAGCATATAAAAACCTCAGGAAAAGTACTCAACGCCTTGAAAAAAAAGATAATTTCAGATAATAAGCCTCTTCGAGGGGGCAACCTCCTTTTACCCCACTTAAATGTTCAAGTACAAGATGATTCAAAATGAAAATGTCTCCTTGGTATATATAGAAGACTAGGAGGTATAATTACAAATAATGGACTAAAGCCGACATAATTAAAATAACATTACTAATCTAAATTACAACTAATGGCCTAAAGCCGACATAAATAAAATAGCATTACTAATCGAATATGCCCCAATTAAGAGGTAATGAGACAATATTAGGGCTTAACATGCCCCTCCCCTTGAGACAAGTGTTGTCCACAACGCTTGAGTAACTCTGGATGCTTCTGTATAAAAGACTCATCTTCCCAAGTGGAATCTTCAGCTGGTAGTTTCCTCCATTTAATGAGATACTCTGAAATGGAT
>JASDQU011443799.1:0-23263 GCA_032191745.1 Picea mariana
TGCTAATTGATGAGTTTTTGTGCAAGAGGGAAGTTTTGGGAAAAAGAACCCCACACTCATTCAGCCCCCCTCTAAGTGTGGTAGGTGTGTCCAACAGCTTCAAATCATCGAATTATTGTTGTTGGGACCGGCCCCATGCAAATTTCTCCTTACCACCACCCCTGTTTATTTGGCTGAGGGCCCATGCAATATGGGAGAATCCCAACACGAGCTTGGAATAGAAATTGGCAAGGCCCAAGAAGCTCCAGAGCTCAGTGAGTATTGTTGGAGCTAGCCAGTCACGGATGACTTGGATCTTGGCTGGATCCACATGTATGCCATGTTTATCAATGATGTAGCCCAGATAATGGACCATGTCCATGTCGAAGGAGCATTTTTCCAAGTTGGCGTATAGCTTGTGCTGTCGCAGGGTGTGAAGAACCTGCTGAATATGTTGCAAGTGTTCGGCCCGAGTCTTGTTGTAAATTAGAATGTCATCCAGATACACCCACTACAAAAGTATTGTTGAATGGTCGCAGGATATTGTCCATCATCCTCATGAAATTGGTTGGATCATTTGTCAAACCAAAGGGCATGACCAACCATTCAAAAAGGCCTTCCTTTGACTTGAAGGTGGTCTTCCATACATCTATTTNGGTAATCAATACAGAGTCACCAGGTTCCATCTTTCTTCTGTACCAGCACGATTGGGCTCCCACAAGGTGATGAGATGGGGTGAATGTGCCCATTGTGGAGAAGTTCTTGGATCTGTTGCTTGATCTCCTCATTCTCTAACAAAAAGCGACGATAAACTAGCCCATTGGGAAGCAGTGCACCAAGGGTTAGATCGATGGGGTGCTTGACCTGGAAGTGAAGAGGTACCTCTATAGGTGAGGAGAAGATATCTGAGTATTCTTTCATGACCTTATCTACTTGCTTCTGTTGTGTGGAGAGGTTGGACACAGAGACCCTGGATGTGATTGTGATATTTCACTTATTCTGAGAGTGAATCATGAAGAAGACAAACTTCCCCGTCTAAGAGATGACCTTCCTGCATTTCTTATCAGAGATCAAGGAAATAGCACTAGGTGGGACTGCTTCGGGTATCCTGTACAATTTCCTGTTCAAATTAATAATAACACTACGAGGCCTAGACTCATATACAGCATGACATTTCCATAAATAAGGTTGGCCCAAAAGAACATCACAAACTTCGAGAGGAACAACATCACACAATACCTCGTTTTTGAAGGGATTGATATCATACAACAGTCAGCACTATTGGTTGACGCAGAGATCGCTTCCTTGGCGGAGCCATCCAATGGTGTAGGGTTGTGGGTACAGCGTTGTTGGCAGGGCTAGCCACTTGATGACCTCTACTGAGATGAGGTTCTTCTAGCTACCTCTATCAACAATGAAGTGCAGTGGGGTGCCTTTTACCCACATCTGTGAATGGAAGAGGCGCTCTCCTTCTTCTGGCTCATCTGGTTCACCAGGATGGAGCTTGGTGGTAGCAACGGTGGCACTGGGTTTCGCGTCAATGATCTATCTTCCCCTTTCTGGTTCTATCTTAGAGTTGAAATCTGCATCTGATTCAAGGGCTTTCACTTTGGCCACCAGCGACTGTTTCAAGCGACAGTCAATAGTGTTATGCCAAGGGCTCTTATGGAAGTCACACCACTTCCCGGTATCTTTCTTTGTCTTTCCGATGTCCTTCTTTTCTTGCGGCTTGGACTGGTAGTCCTAATACTGTCCATATTTTTTCTGTCCTTTGTTTTGTGGGTTGGGTCCGCCCTTTCCTGGATTTTGTTGTGAAGGGTTCCCAGGCCCAAATTGTCGCGTAATTTGTTTGAGCTTCTGCTCGATTTTGACGGCATATCGATAGGCCGTGCCCAAGGATGAGATGTCCAGAAATTCCATTTCTGGTCTGGATGTATCTATGAAGAGCACCATGATACTTAAGCACCAGATGTCACTCTGAATATTTAATACCCATCTTGGTGTGCAAGGTATGGAAGATATTTGTGAAATCTGGCACTGCTTGGTCTCTTTCATGCCACAGTGTGGTCCATTTGGTATACAGGTCATCGTAATTTTTGACAGGGTAGTATTGTTCCTTAATAGCATCCCTGAAGGATTCCCAGGTGGCCGTGACTGAAAATAATGAGGTTTCCTCTATTTCCTGTTGCTCACAGAAGGTTTCCCACCAATCTTTGACATGGGGAACGGCTTTGAGGAGTGCAAAAGTAATCTTTTCTCTATTCAAGAAGTTATGGACAGAAAAATAACCTTCTAGCAGATTCAACCACTTGTCTATAGCATCTACATCTATCTGACCTTAAAATATAGGAATATCGAAGTTTATTTGTACCTTGAAGGGGGTGGCGCCTCCGTTCGAAGAAGATGCGTCGCCTATTGGTAGCCGCCGAAGGATTTGCGCGAAACTATCCATCATCTCGTTCCTCTGTTGCGTGAGGGATTCCTCAATCAACAGTTTGAAAGGATCTCCTGTCCTATCATATTTATTTTCTCTTTCCATGAGAGGTCGCTTGGGCATGCAAGAGCTTTTGTCCTCAAGAGAAACAAGCTCAAGACCCAACTCTTTGTACTCTGACCTCTTTGGGGACATGCATTAAGACGACAAGGAGAAGACCACTCTGATACCACTGATCCGGATTTTATGAGTAGAACAAAATGAATACAGATTATTAACAGATTCTTAGCATAAAATAACAGAGATACAGTAAAACTGGTTTTCTATTCAATAATGAAATAAGCTGAAACTATAAAATGCAGTGGAAACAAGCTTGTTGGAATGGTGGCAGCTTATCTCTGAGAAGAGATGTGATGGTTGTGCTCATTCGCAAGAAGAAACTTACAATGAGGCTCTAAAGGAATTTTTACAATAAACAAGAATTCCAAAAACCATAGACATCCAAAAACCTAACCCTAGGAGATGAAGCGCCAAAAGTCATGTGGGCCCCGTTTGGGTAAGTTAGTACATCAACTTCCCGGGGTCGTAANGTTTTAGGCGTGTGATAGAAAGTTGGAAAGGTATCATCGAGGGGATTCATTTTGGGGGCTCAATCATTCCTTTGACTATCATTGAGGAGATCGATCTTGAAAAACCTTCATTTAGGCCCTCAAAATGGTCTCGAAAGTTAAAACTGCTAAAAATAGTAAATTACCAAAATTGTTAGAAAACTATCTTGAGCCAGTTGGAAAAGGTAGGTGGCGACCGATAT
This sequence comes from Picea mariana, assembly GCA_032191745.1. Lineage (NCBI taxonomy): Eukaryota > Viridiplantae > Streptophyta > Pinopsida > Pinales > Pinaceae > Picea > Picea mariana. The sequence goes on from JASDQU011443799.1 coordinate 3,225, forward strand.
CCATCTAGATGACAACTGTAGCTTCGCCTCCTCCTTTCTCTTCTTCTCCTTCATCTCCTCCCCCATGTCCTTCTGCTTCATCTTATCCTCCTCCTAGCGAGCTAGACCTGTTATCTTCAGAGTTTTCCTCTTCGTCCTCTTCGTCACTCTCTATGTCCTGGACTTCAACCTAAATTTTTCATTCCCTCTGCTTCTCCATCCCACTGGACTATCCGACATGTTTAGATCACGTAATTATTAGGCTTCCTATAGTATCAGTGTCATATAACTCTGCATCGGTGATAGGTACAAGGAATTATTTTGGCCATCCCTTTATAATATGTTCCATATCTTCATCCAGGAGATTATAGTATGACTGCAATTCTTCCTGGTGCTCATCTCTTCATGCAGTGATGTAAATGAAGTGGGGATCAGCAATAAACTTCGCTATGGGCTGGTACTGATGCAAGGTATGCGGTGTCATACAAGGGAATGATTCAATGGAAAATTTCAACTGCTAATAATATCTATGAAACACAGCATTAGACTACCATTTCTTCGTCATGTCATTGGTATACCACAAGGTGGAAAACTGAGTGGCTAGGGGCTTCGTCGGTTCAATCTCTAGGAAAGTAGCTCCTTCGGGCATCTGCCAAGCCACAAATGTGATCAATATGATCAACCAACTATAGTGAAACTCATATCCTAAGTCTTGGGCTTTGCGGCAATCTTTCTCTAACTCGTTGATGATGTAGCTCACGTAGTTCATATGCAAGCCCTCCACACACTTTCTTGCAAGGTCCACAACAAACCTGGTGACCTATGTGGGGTGGTTCTTCCTCACTAGCTTGCTAGCTAAGAGTTGACAAGCAAGGCGCACTACGTCATCCTGTATGGAGGCTACCTTGTAACCTCACTTCCCCTTTTCTACCTCTCCATATGCTTCTTTGATGTGTTGTGCTAAAGAATGGTCTAAGGTATTCCCTGAATAGAACTATTGTGGGTCAGGACCCTTCAAACTTAAACCTGTGATCCGATGGATCATCATCGAATCCACAGTAATTATTCTATCAAGCCATAGATATCCTCCATGATAGCATGATAAAAGGAGTTTAACGCAAGCATTAACCTCCTGCTGGCGACCAAAATGCGGAATATTCATTACGTTTAATATGGTTGACTGCACCAACGCCTTGATCCATGGCTGTGAGACGAGGTGAGGTTTCTTTCCAGTTTTCTTCGTTAAGTAATGGTGAGGAGCTAGTGTGGTGTAGTTCTTCTAGTATCCTAAGTCGAAGTCATTGTGCTTCAACAGCGGGATCTACCCTAACTGACTCCCTACTATGCGAATTCCTTTTGGAATGTACATAGTGAACACGAAGTACTCAAAATCACAAGGGATACCGTCGCAGTTAACAGCGTCAGCCAGAGGCAAAATATAATGAGGCATGATCGACGAGATCTGCTTCACATTAGCCAGATCACTACAGTGCTTTCTTCTTTTTTCATCTACGGGTTTGATGCGGGTGGAATGATGTCCGGTCGAAGGGGAAGCCTACAGTCCCCTAGTCGTTGATTCCTGAATACCTTTAGATACAGGTCTGTCGTCCATGAGCTTCCTAAGAACTTCCTTGACATACTTCTCCAAGTCGTTGGGTTCGCCCGACATTCTAGATTTTAACAGACAACGGATAGACAAACAAACAGGTGGGGTATACTTTTAGATAACGATAGGTAGCACAGTTCGACACTTGGAAAATTCTCAATTTATCTCAGTCAATCATGGGTAGAAAAAATTGGTCCCAGCACCATGATCGATGATATAAATAAGTGGGGCGGCGTGACAGATCTTCCAGCGGACAGGGACTAGAGTTAAACACTTCCATTATTGTAAATCTAACCATTATGGCGTCGTATAAACGTCCAAAAGAACTCTATAAACCCATAAATGTGTTTCCTAATCGTTCTTGACCATCCTTCTAAGGGTCGGTGTGCCTCCAATGATCATATAACCTCGCCAGGGCGAAGTTAAAATCTGTGCAGACCTATTGTTCCAGCAAGGTTCAAACCCTGGGAACCTGCCTCCTACGAGGTTCTAGTCTGCGAAGTCTTCCATCTGGTTTCCTTAAATTCTTGTAGCTTTTCCAACTTAGCCTTATTTTTATTGAGCTTCCTTTCCTTATTTCTTGTTAACTGAGTCTCTTTAACTATTTCTAGAATCTTCTTTCCATTTTTATTCTTATCTTCCCCCAGCGTAGTGGCTTGGCACTGTTGAGGTACCCTCAAAGGTTCTAAAGTTAATATCCCTTTTCTTAACACTTCCTGAGTAGGCACACTTATCTCTTGGGTATATAGTTCCTTTAAGCCTTCTTGCATTATTTCAACCTTGATAGTTAACTCTTTTTATTTTTGTCCCTCCTGCGTTGTTGCTTCGACTTATCCTTTCATTCTTATCTAGTTGGTCTATTTTCCTATCTATTAAATCCCTTAATTCTTGATTTTTCTTTTCTGTAGCTTCTTCCATTGCTTTCCTTTTGATCTAATTCTTCTCAATCCAAGTCTTACCTAGCAAAAGAGGGAAAGGGGCATTGTCCCCAAAAAACCTAATAATTTCAAATTCTTCTTCAGTCGATGTTCCATGAACAATAATAGGTACAGTATTTACTCTTCCACATAAAGTTATCATATTACCCTTAAAAAAGCCTATCCTTCCTAAATAAGGTACCACAGTAGGCTTTCCAAAAAATTTCCAAGTTTCTTTTGTCATAATATTCACTTGTGTTTCTTCATCTAGGACTATACAGTCTATGTCAAAGTCTTCTATTCTTGCACTTATGCGTTGTTTTTCTCTTGGGATTTCTGGTAAACTGACATCTTTATGAACATCCATCATTTCTTCCAACTATAATAACATAGTCTGAACTTCCTCTGACCTTTTCTCTTTATGAATTTCTAACATACCCATAGTCTCTTTACTCTTTTCATATTTTTCTTGTCTTATGTCCCTTCCTTCAAATTTAGCAATAATCCTTGGACAATCCTCAACCTCATGACCAACAATCTTACAACAAAGACAAATAGGGCCTACTACAGGGCATTCCTTAGCAAGATGTCCCGACCTTCTGCAATTATAAAACAAATTAAATCCTCATTTTCTCTTAAATTTTCCCCAATCTTTTATATTTTGCGCACTTCCCCTAGGATCATAGTGATGGACCTGCAATCTACAAAAATTATTTCTAGGTTCCTACATCCACTTATCAGTACAAAAACTCTTTCTAGGCATAGGAATAACATATATTTCTTCATTTCTATTAAATTTATTCAAATCACCTCTTTCTTTCACTTGCGCCCTAGCCCTCAGACTAGGACAGAGTTTATTAAACATACTTAAATTCATGCTTTCGAAACAAAAAATTTCACTTATATTTCTTTTACCAAAGCACAATGATTACCTCTTTTATAATCTTACCTCTTTTCTTCAGAACAACTTACTTCCTTGGAACAAAGCTTCGCAACTCAAGTAGAGTACTGCGCACTTTAGCAATAGACCTACACACAGAGATTTTCTTTTTCTTCACTTCAGTTCCCAGCAATCACATTTTCAGGTCCCAACAATGGAACCATTTGTTGGCACAGGGGCAGACCTATGGTTCAATGCTTAACATCACACCAACAAAACCTCGACTACCAGCCCTTTCGGAAACACCTGCGAAGCAAGCAAATTATCACCCGAGGTAGAAGTAGGGGGGATTATAGGACGCAGGTGTCTGTAACCAGGATGGGACACAGATCTGTGATAGGAGCACTTCGCAGAATATATTGTTAACGCTTAGGAAGTGAACATGCATTAGTTTATTAACCTCATTAACACCATAGAGCATAATCAAAGACAGATAAGCAAACAAGTGATTATGCACCCTGAGCAATTAGCACTGTAAGTTAATTCTAGCATTCATTTACCCTAAATTACTTAAGAAACAAAATATATACTCTTTACACATCATAATCAAAGAACTAAGCAAATGCATAATGGAAATAACACTGCAAAAACAAAACCATGAGACACCAGATATACGTGGTTCACCCCAGGGTGGGGCTACATCCACAAACCGCTTCACCTCTTTATTATTTGCCAAGATATTACATCCAGTCACTCCTATGCACTAAGCCATAGACTCAAACTTCACACAAGACATGAGATCTGCGCACTAAGCACTAGATCCTCCTTCTTTACCTTCCAAAACTAGGTCACATGCACAAAGCCACAATATCTTATCACATCACTTAGCACCTCAAGCACTAAGCACAGTCTACAAAAATGAAGTCGAGCACAAATCCTCGACCACTTACATTCCTTCGCAGAGAGCTATTGTTTCACACGGAACTTATTTCTTCTACAATACATTCCTCTTTATTTATACTTTAAAAACCCTTACAATAAGGTCTAAACATGGGGAAAAATCATGGGCCGACATCCCATAAACCCATTACAAAACCCTAGAGGACCCCTTACTGGGTCCACATAACCCTCAAAATATGTGAGATCCATAATATCAGCTCCATCGGGGCGCTCCTACTTCGACCAGTGTGTCGAAGTCCAAAAGTGGGCCAAAACCTCCAAAATTGACCAAAGTTTGCCCAAAACTTGGTTGAGGGCCAACACCATGTATATATATAATTTTTCCCACATAAGCCCACGTATGCCTCAGAAAATGTAAATCTTTCCTCATTCTTTGTCCTTTCATTCATGTCTAGTTGTTCAATCTTCTTCATCCACTTCTGAGAGTGTCATGTTCTCTGAGTGTTTGTTCTTTCATCTTCCATCCTTTCAACATTGTCCTTCTTACATGCTCTTCTTTTCATTTCATACTAAGCATTCCTCATGAACTGTCTCCTTGTGTTCCAACAATCCTAGGATTTTTGGACAAACCCACTACAGTTGTAGCATCTCATGGTGTGACAATGTACAATAATTTTTCCCACAAGTTTACATCTCCAACATCTTAAGATGTTATTGAATCTTACAACATCTCTCCTTGCACAATGTCTGCAATCCAAAGCTTTGTCACCATATTCATTACATGAGAAACAATGACCATTGAAAACATTTGCATACCTTTGATTTTGTGTCCACCTTGAAGATGTCTCTCTTATGAACTTGCTTTGAGGTATAGGACCTGCTTCTTGGTGTCTTCCTTTCTCTGATCTTATGAATATTTTATTTCTTTGTGTTGGTTCTTGACTTGCAACTTTACTTTCACATTTTGAAAATGAGGGGCCTGCATCATGCTTCATAGAAGAGCCAACTTCAGAGTGTGAAACTTCCTTGTTGTATCCAAGACCAAAATTATCATTTGGAGATTCTTTGACTATCTATGATTTCATCCAATATTATTGATATGTTCATGAACTTGATGTGAGTGTTTGACTTCTCTACTTTCCTTCTGATGTCAATAACTTCTACTTCCAGCTTATGACACGATTCTTCCTTTTTATTTACCTGATTCTTCAATAGTTCCTCTATCCTTTTGGCTCATCATCTACCTTCTTCTTTTCTTTTGCTTGACTAATTATTTCATTCTTTAGTCTCTTGATCTCTTCTCATTTTTCTTCTAATTGAGTTTTTTTACTTTCTTCTTGTTCTTTGAGCATTTTCTTTAGTGCCATGGTATGCTTTAGATACTTTTCTAGGACTTCCTTAGTGTATTTTTCAACATACTCAAAAGCAATTGAATAATGTCCTATTTCCATGCTAACATCGTCTAACTCAGATAAAAAAAATTCTTTAAACTTCAACAAATATTCCTCTTCATCTATAAGATAATTGTTATCTGATTCTACACAAACTTCTTCTAGACCTCCTTCTTCATTTGTATAAGAAAATTCAACATCATCAAACTTATAATTATTGCAATCAAAAGCTTTTGGAGAGTCTTTAGCTTCATTGTCCTTGATGGCATTGTCTTCAATGTCTTTTATTTTGTCTTGATAAACCTTCTCTATCTTCATCCATAGTTCCTTGGTGGAGTAATGTTGTCCTATACTTTCTTTGACAAAACCTGAGAGTCCATTCAGTATGGTCTTGAGTGACACTGCATTTCTCTTCTCTTCTTCCTTTTGGGCTGCAAATTTTGACTTATTCTTTAAGGGAATTGATCCACCAACAACTATGTTCCAAATACCTCCTCTTTTTTCTTCAAATCCCCTTTCATTTCTATTCTCCATGCTGAGTAATTTATCTCATCAAAGAGGGGAACTTCATCTGCATGTTCATCCATTTGTGTGTCCATGGATCTCCTTCAAGCTTGTAAGGCTTATAGTGAAGGGCTTCTCTAATACCAATTGTTGGTCACACCAACCACAATGAGAGGGGGGGTGAATCAGTGTGAGGCTCTTTTTAAACTTCTTACAAAACTTTAGTTAGAAATCACCATTTACTCATTACTTCCATTCACTCTTAGTTGCTTGCATGTAAACATATCTCAAAAACATACATCGACAATAAATAACAATGAACCATCAAAATAATGAACATAAGGAACACCAGATATATGTGTAAGTTTATTTTGTATTATGTGTTACATGAGACTACAATCTTCAGGGTTTACCAACACCAACTAAAAAAGGAGCACCAACTCCAAGAGAGCACTAACTCTCAATGCAAGACCCATCATGCATATCTCAAAACCAACCAACATGTGAGGAATCCAACTCTCAAGTACATGACCCAACTTGTAGACATAAAACCAATTAAGTCAACAAGTATGCAGTCTGTCTATATTGCAACATGGATGTGTACGCGACCTATCTATACTGCAACATGTGTATGTATGTGACCTCCTCCACTATCAACATGTGTACACCTTCAGAAATCTAGTGTTTATGAAACTTCACAACTTATGCCCTTTTGACCCTTTTTGCCTTTGTCACATCCACTTGTAACCTGTCATTACAACCACCATGTCACTACCCAACCTGTACCATCATCAGCCACAAAAAAATCTACACAAAAAAATCTAGACCATACAACAACCTATGGATGTTCCTCATGCATACACCATCACACAACATATATATGCCTCAACTATATTAGAACATAACCACTCAACCAACCATCCAACATCTACCATATCCAAATATCATAACAACCATACAAATAATTCTTCAAGCATTCACCATGCCATGAGGATATCTACGCATCAAAACAATATATAACTATACTAGAACTTTTGTAACAAATTTGAACCTATAGACTGTTGTCTTGGGAACTTGATTTAGACTTCAGGAACCTGGCACCAGCACTTACTCAAGCTTTTCATTTCCTTTCCTTGTATACACGACCTTTCCTTCTTTAGCATGCTTATGTACACACCCTCTCCTTCTTCGACCCACGTATTTACACAACCTCATACATTGTCAACCCACGTACTGCTTCAGAAAACTAAGGTTTTATGAACCTATGAAACTTTCGTCATCAATCCTCCTTAGTGCCTTAGACATATGGAACTTGTGATGCATCCATGAGCACATACAACGAATATTTCAACAAAATGTATCTTCAATATACTCCAAAGATTCATCTCCATAAGAGACCCTTTCTCTCTTATTTATACTTCTCCAAGTAGCTTCCTCTAGGGGTTACCTTCTAACTAACTTTACCGAAATTCCTTATTTTAGGGATAACCCACTTATAACCACTTTGTTTGTTCGACAACACAGGTATTCCAACAGAGGACAAACACCTTCAGTAACCACTCACATAACCATATCAAATATCAACACACCGATGTTTTCACGTGGTAATACCCCTATGGGGAAACATCCACGACCCCATCCAATGTGGCCACTTGGAGTAGTTTATTAATGAAAAAGAAAAAGACTACAGATAAATTTTACAATAGCGTTTCTCACAGTCGATCATCGGTAAATGACCCTCCATGATATTTAAATAGAGATCATGGACCAATCGGATGTTAAGCCATGGATCAATGGCCATTAATATCGAAGAGGGTATGAACCTTTGGATCACTCTATGTCTGGAGCATATTGTGACCATAAGATTTCCTAACTACAAATGCATACTAATGCATACTAAAGAAACGCACTAAGAAACACAATTTTACCTAACGACATATTAGACCAAGTAGATCTTAACTAACTCCTAAGTGTCTAAATATCCTAACATCCCCCCTNTAACTTGATCATGAATGAGATTTCTGATGAAGTGCATGTGTAGCTCAATGTGCTTGTTGTGTTGATGTTGAACTCGGTCTTTGGTGAGCTTTATGGCACTTTTATTTTCTCACCAAAGGTTGGTTGAATGTTGCTGCTTGAATCCAAAATCTGAAAGGATCTGTCGAAGCCACAAGGCTTCCTGACTTGCATTTACCACTGCTCAATACTCTGGTTCTGTTGAAGAAAGTGCAATAGCCTATTGTTTATTACAAGCCCAAGTGACATGTCCTGAACCAAGGCTGAAAACATAACCTGCAGTAGACTTTCGATCATTAGGGTCACCGGCCCAATCTAAACCAGTGAAACCAACCAATAAAGGAGTCCCCCTGAACTGTAATGTATCCCAAACTAAACTGTACCACAGACATAGTGAAGTATCCTTTTAGCTAATTTCCAATGGATTTCATGGGGTGTTTGCATATACCGGGCAACAAGACCAACAGTAAAGGAAATACCAGGACGGGTATGAGTTAAGTATAAGAGGCTACCAACTAACTGACGGTACAGGGTGGCATCAACTTCAGGAGAACTACAGGTGGCAGTAAGCTTGACTCCAAAATGGAAGGGAGAAGGGGTTGGTTTACAATCATCCATGTGAAAGTGACGAAGAAGGTCACAAGCATACTTAGACTGGGAAATAAAAATTCCTTCATTGGTTTGCAAAAATTGGAGGCCAGGGAAATGGTGCAAAAAACCTAAGTCTGTCATTTCAAATTTCTTCTTAAGACTGGTTTTCACATGGTTTAAAATTTTTGAGTCACTACCAGTAAGGATAAGGTCATCCACATAAAGGATAAGTATTATGATATGGAATCCTACATTCTTGGTATAAACGTTAGGATCAGAATGGCATCTAGAGAATCCAGTGTCAATAAGAAAGTTGTCCATTTTGGCATACCAAGCTTGGGGAGTTTGCTTAAGACCATAAAGAGATTTCTTAAGGCAACAAACAAGGCTAGAGTCATTCTAGACATAGCCAGGAGGTTGTTCCATGTATATTTCTTCTTTCAATTCGCCATGCAAGAAGGAGGATTTAATATCCATTTGATGGACCTCCCATTTATGTGAGGCAACAAGGGCAAGAACAAGGTGGATGGAATTCATTTTGGCTAAAGGGGAAAAGGTTTCATTATAGTCAATTCCTTCAATTTGGGAGAATCCTTTGGAAACTAACCGAGCCTTGTGTATTTCAACACTTCCATCTGATGCATACTTAGTTCTTTAGACCCATTTACATCTGACAAGTTTTATTCCTTTGGAAGAGGTACAACATCCCAAGTATTGTTTGCCATTAAAGAACGATACTCTTCATTCATTTTTGTATCCCAATTTGGATAACGTGAAGCTTCTGCAAATGTCTTTGGATCATGAGTCTATGAAACTTGAGCCAAAAGAGAAGAGGCTCGTTGGAACTGTGAACGTGTTCGAAGCTGATCTAAAGGATCACCGACAAGATCACCAACTACTTCTCGTGTTGAATGGACCCATCTAGGAAGCGGTGGAACTGGTTCTTGTCCAGGTTCAAAGGACTCATATAGAGGAAGGTCAGCAAGCAGAGGTGGATTTTCATACTCAATGTCATCATCTAAAGAAGAAACCAGAATAGGAACAGAAGAATGCACAAATGCCGAAGATGGCTCGCAGGCCAAAGAAGGCACAACCATTGAATTAGGCTCTCAAGCCAAGAGATTTTCATCAAATTTAACATCTCTTCTAAGAACAATTTCATTACAATGTGGTTGAAGAAGTATATAACCTTTGACATCTTCAGAATAACCAACAAATATACACTTCTCACTTTTAGGCTGCAATTCTTTCCTTTTCTCATTAGGAATGTGAGCCCATGCTATACTACCAAATACATGGAAGTAAATTACATCTGGTTTAATTTTAGTCCAATCTTCTTCTGGTGTAATACTTTTAAGAGCCTTTGTGGGAGTGCGATTGAATATGTAATTTTCACAGTTGATTGCTTCTGCCCAATACTTTAGACTTAATCCCTTAGATTGGATCATACAATTAGCCATTTCTTTTAATGTGCGGTTCTTTCTCTTAGCAACACCATTTTGTTGTGGTGTATATGGAACAGTGTGTTTCATTTGGATGACCTGTGTAGTGCAGTAACTTGTAAAATTATTGTTCACATATTCACTTCCATTATATGTTCTTAACTTTTGAATTTGATGTCCAGATTGATTTTCTACAAGGGCCTTGTAGGCCAAAAACTTATCAAAAACTTTGCTCTTAAGTTTTAATAAGTAAACCCAAGTACGTCTGGAAAAATCATCAATGAAAGTTAAGAAATAATTGCACCCAGAAAAATAAGGAGAAAAAAATGGACCACACAAATCACTGTGAATAAGTTGTAAAGGGCCTGAGGCATGCCAAGAGGCACGTTTGTCAAAACTATCCCAATGATGTTTGTCGAGAACACAAACACCATCTCTACATGAAACAAGAGGAAGACTAGTCACCATCTGTTGATTACATAGTTGTTGCAATGAGCGATAGTTTAGATGAACAAACCGCTCATGCAAAAGTTTGCTCAAGTCATCACTATGAGCAACAAAAACCGATGAAAAAGTTGATGACCCAAAGTTGTCAAACTTGTATAACTTGGTAATATCAACAACAATTCTAGTTGCAAGAACATGCTTAGGATATTTTAGATCCTTAATTACAACTTGGTGAGGTGAAAACTCTATGGTTTTATCTTCACTTGAATGAGTGATTTGATATACTGATAGAAGGTTACAAGAAAGACTTGGAACACATAATACATCATTAAAATGACCATTATCTACTTGAACTATTCCACATCCTACAACACTAAGAGATCTATCATCACCAACAAATATTTTCTTGGTGTTACACTCATTTAGAGAAGAAAATATGGCTTTATCCTTAGCCATATGATAAGATGCTCCTAAATCAATAAGCCACTCATTAGAAGAAGAAGTAGAATTTGTGTTGAAGGATAAGCCAGAAGCGGAAAGTGCATGTCCATGAGAAGAAGAAGAAGAAGTAGAATCAATACTGATGTTGTGCTTCTTCATCGCTGCTTTTAAAGTTGCCATCTTCTTGAAACATTTGGACTCATCATGACCATCTTTATCACAAAATTTGCAATGTTTGTCCGTCTTCTTATTTTTATATTTTGCTCATTTGTCACCATTAGGAGTTGAAGTTGTCTGAGCAGGTTTGGGACCCTTATATTGTTTTTTGTTGTAGCGAGGATGTTGCTTATTGGGATACTTAGGTTTATCTTTCTGTTGGGCAACTAAGGCTTTGTTAGAGGTACCTACAGTGCTGATCACTCCAAGTTGTATAAGCTTATATTCCTCTCTAATCAAAGAAGCACAAAAGAACTCAAGAGTGGGTTTTTTATAATCTTTCCCTAGAGCCTCTCTCATGGAATAAAAGGTAGATACAAACACATAATATGCACTACCTAGCTTACAAAGAATAAGATATATGCAACGCTCTTCCTCCATTTTTATCTTACATTCTTCACATAAAATTCTGAGTGTTTTAAACTTAGATAGATAGTCTCCAAGGCAAGAAAAATCACTTGGACTCAAGGTCAGTATTTGATTTTCTAACTGTTGTGCTAGAATAATATTGAGTTTACCAAACATAGATTCAATCTTGTCCCAAACTTCTTCGGAGTCATCAATTTCTTGAAGGTGGTACCTTAAATTAGGAGGGATGGACATTCCGATTAGTCCTCGTGCTTCGTCATTCCTATTATCCCATTTGGATTTCTTATAATCATCAATGGGTGATTTTTCCTTTCCCAAGGTAATATGGTACAAGCCTTTATTTCTTAATAAATATTCCATATGAGATTTCCATTGGAAGTAGTTGTTGATGGTAAGCAAGACATTACTTGTAGAAGACATATTAAATATGCAGATAATGTGGATTTAAAAACTTAAATTGATGATCTAGATGGAAAGATATCGAAAAGTTATGTGGTTTAAAAAAAAACGGCACTGAAAATGGACTTCCAATGGGAGAGTTATGCCCTTTTAAAAAAAGGCATAAACGGTAACCAACTGACCACATGATAGTATAAGTTGTTTTATGAAGTGACCCACTTTTATAAAGAGAGGTGGGGATCACTTTTACAATGAAGTTACTTTATAACAGAAAAGTTGCATGCAAAATAACTCTAAAATAAAATATTAAAGCTATATAGTGATTCACTTTTATACTTGACGTGAAATACACTTTACAATTTTAGCATGAAATTTTTCAAAAAAGTAACAAAAGAGAGACTTGAACTCAAGACCTCTTACTTAATCAGGAAAGTTTTAACCAAATGGTCTAGAAAAACATATTGTAATGTTCAGAAGGAGGATTGGGGGTGTTGTTTTTGTTGTTGTGGAAGACGGCCTTGGAGAGCGTGCTAAAAAAAACTACTTTCACACAAGAAAAAAAAATTGTTTCTCGATGACAAAAAGGGTTAGATCTCGATTAGCTTACCGGAAAAAAAAATACAAAACCAAAATACTTCTCTACAAAAAATTTTAAAAATGTGTATTCAAACTTTATACCTCCGGATCTGACTGTAATGGTTGTATCTTGGGAAAACGGAAACCTTTTCGAGTGAAACGATAAGTGTTCCTGAATGAAATGATTGCTCTGAACGCAATGGAATAGTCCTCTCATCCTATAAATGTACATAATAACAGAAAATGGATATGAGGCAACTCGGCTTCATGATCTTGATTTACAACAAGAGTGGGTCTTCAAACAGGCTCTGATACCATGTTCGACAACACAGGTATTCCAACAGAGGATGAACAACTTCAGTAACCACTCACATAAAAAGATCAAATATCAACACATCGACGTTTTCACGTGGTAAAATCCCTACGAGGAAACATCCACGGCCCCAGCCAACTCGACCACTTGGAGCAGTTTATTAATGCAAAAGAAAACGATTATAGAGATATTTTGCAATAGAGTTTCTCACAATCAATCATCAACAAATGACCCTCCATGCTCTTTAAATAGAGATAATGGACCAATCGGGTGTTAAGCCACATATCAATGGTCTTTAATATCGAGGAGAGTATGAAGCATCGGATCACTCTATGTCGGGAACATATCATGACCATCAGATTTCCTAACTACAAATGCATACTAATGCATACTAAAGAAACACACTTTTACTTAACAACATATTAGACCAAGTAGATCTTAACTAACACCTAAGTGTCTAAATATCCTAACATTGTCCACTTACAACCACTTTATCCACAAATAGTAATCTCTCCATCTCTAGTTGCAATTAACTTATTTTTAATTTTTTTCTTGTTGCAACCACTTAACCCATGACTAACCACTTTGACTGTTCAACATCTTTAGGAGATTCTATAATAATTTGACTTATTTTACCTTCTAGGGGCTTCTATATAACTCATGATGGTTCTCCAACTTCACAAATCCGTACCTCTATAACCATGAGGAGTTATGTGGTGTTCCACATATCACTGGAAATAGCATGACAAGTACTATCCATCTTGCAAATTCACTAATCTTCATTACATTATTCATTAATCAACTTTGGGTTCCCTAACCAAATTGTTGGGGATAACCATTTGGACTTCACAAAGCGTCTTCCTATGAGAGATTTAACCATAAGGGGGCCACTTTGGATTTCATCCATTTGTTACTTCCTATCAACCATGACATGAAATCAATGATGCAATGCCCTTTACTATCAACATATCATTATGACACCACTTGACATCGACCTGTTGACATCAATTGCAACATAATCCAACAATCAATAAATCAATGATACAAGCTCGTCACTCTGACAATACTTGATATAAACCCTTTCACATCAATGAAAACATAATACAACATAGTGCATTAAGGGTTTCGACCAGTTGGTGTGAGTTTGAATAAATGGCGGGTGCATCTCTTCTGCACTGAGTAGTCGCGCGAAGAGAGATTAAGGTTTAGGAATAGTTGATCAGTTAGCTAATGTTTGCAGGTGTAAGTGATGGAGGTAGTTGTAGATGGGATGGAAAGCATAGAGACAGATATGGGACTGATAGATGTTTCCTTCTATGGAAAATGAAATTCCTAGGGAAAAGATTATTGGAGTTATACCACAACTTTGATACCACTGTTAGGCCAAGATGGAAGAAAAGATAACTCCACACTTGATTTGTTTTGCATTACTATAATAGGTACATATATACAAAAGTAAATGATTCTTGGTATTCCCCAATGGGTGACTGTTCCTATCACCTATGACTCTTCATATGTACATAACAATTACAGGAACGCAATCCAAGGATTACATGTGCAACATTTTCAATTTCAAGGAACTATTGTCATGGTGTGCTCGAAGGTTTGATTCAAGGAAAAGACTAATTAAAGTCACAAGAAAAGAAAATAATATTGTAGAAAATTTATATCAAATGTTGAAAGGTCACTCAACATGTTTGCAGATAGTAGAAGAAAGTATATCAATACATTGGAGTCGCCTACTTGATTCAAGGACAAGACTAATTAAAGTCATAAGAAAAGAAAATAATCTGGTCGTTTTTACTCTGAAGATGTTCAAGAAAGTGCTTCTTCTTCCTCCTACAAATAAAACTCTCAATCTTGTCGATGCAGATTATTTCCCAAACTCTCAAGTAGACGACTCCAATGTATTGATAGACTTTCTTCTACTATCTGCAAACATGTTGAGTGACCTTTCAACAATTGATATAACTTTTCTACAAGAACCATATCAAGACTTTTCATGGTTTTTCATGTGTGTGGATGGGGGGGAGTCAAATTCACACATACCTAGGTCATCTCTATATGAAATGTACTTTTCCTTTCGAAAGGATGTCATCTTTGGTTGGGCAGAGGTGATATCAAATGAACTTTTTTTCCACTTGTGTAACTACTTAAGTACTCAAATATTTTTCATGGATGCATATTTGGTGTTTGCAATTATCTATTGCAATGTCTTTGATGGTATCCCTGTTAAAGGGAGTGTAAATACACACAACGAATCAGTTCAATTATGGCACTTGGTTCTATACAGACATAAAGAACCATTCAATTTTTACATTGTTTAAGAAAGGTTTTTTAGAGAGTTCAGAAACATGTTGGTTTGGGTAGAGCCTAAGAGAATAACTCAGAAAGATGAGTAATTTCTAAAGGAAAAGGGAATTGGCATTCAAGTGGAAAACCATACATACATTCAGTTGTATGGTTGTTAATAAAACTCCCTTATACTCCCTATATTTGTATGTGATGGATATTTTATCACGTAATTTTTTCAACAATATAAATTCTAGTGTATTTTATTTGACAGGAAGAGAAAAAATCAATTCATTACATTTTCCTTTCAAGTTGGAGACATAATCATCAAGAATATGGCGCATCTAAAAGAAGTCTTAGAAACAATTAATTTGTTTAATCTAAGAGAAGGATATTCCCTAGGGGGTTTTGACCCCTGGGTTATGTTCTCGTGACATTTAGCATCCATAAGGTACACAAAACTTTTCACGAGATTTGATGAAGAAATCAGTGACAATCCCTCCACAAAAAGGGACAAGAATGGATGTAGTGATGACTTGTCTATAGAAATAAGTTCAAATACCAAAATCCAGAGAAAAATAAGAAAAAGGGGGTAAAGTGTTACTAATGTCAAGTATTCCTCCAATCCCCAACCACGTAAGAGCTCCTCCTCTAGGAAAATAACACAAAAGTAGAATCTAAATGGAGAATAAATTAATGACAGGTGTGTTGCAGATGATTGTGGAGATAAACACCTCATTTCAATTTTGAACAGGCAGATACAGTGTTCCAACAGAAAAGGAAACGAATCCCAAATAGAGAAAATTCATAAGATATAGGGAGCCCATGAAATGTTGATGATATGGAAACCAATAGTACAGATCTATCTAACTGGGTGGCCTAGAGAATTGTTGAAAGCCAGGAGATTACATAGGACCTCGCAATAAAAGAACCCATGTTGTTTGAGGAGCATACCTTGACACTGCACAATGCTTAATACAACAAGGATGAAAATAAACTACAGATAGAGAGGGTTAGTGTCAAAATCAAAATGGTAGTTTATAAATTAAGGTCAATAGTCAATGTCTTGGGAGTTAGACCATATAGACTCATGAAAATACATCATTCTATAGGATATTATCTTGCCCATTCAATTTTGGAGCAAGAGTTGCAAATGATTAAATTAAAGGAGAGAATAAGTGATCTTAAGGAGGAATTGACTCCCAAGCCACTATTTTCACAAACACTGGCCATACTTTCGACAGAACAGACACCTCCAAGTACTCCATGAACCTCAAAGACAATTAGGAAAGTGCTTCAATTATTGAATGGAGTTAGATTCTATGTTGCTGAAAACATTAATAGGAGACTTGAGATAATCAGAAATTTATGGGAGGTCAACACCATCCTACATCATCTTTGACAAAGGATTTCAAGTTTTACTGAATATTTGCAACATGATGAATCCTACTGTAAAAATGAGATAAATAATTTCATTGCATGGGCCACTATGATAACTAACCATCAAGTAAATCAACAGGGATTGTCCTCAAACAAAAGAATAAAGAAAAATAAAGGCAGGTTCGGAAGCACGAGTAAAAATGTTGCAAGATGAAATTGTTTCTTGCAAAAAATCAATGAAAGGAGAGGAGATGCTATTTTAAAATATTTTTGTGTCATTAAAGAATTGTAGGGTCTAGAAATTTTTAGGAATTCAACAATGATCACTAAAGAAGAACTTGACAGTCACTTGGAAGAAATGAAGACCTCATTAGCTAACGACTTCGACAACCTTATGGAGTTTCTTGAAGATTAACTATAACAGTGGTTTGTCATATTTGTTAATCACAATGAATACCACTTTTAAACCATGGACCAACTCCAAGTGGAATGAAAATAAGTAATGTAGGCCCTTGACCAAGTTTTGAGGAACACTTGGTCATATTTGACTATTTTTGGACTTCGACAGCTTGTCAAAGATGGAGCACAACACGAAGCAGAGATCATGGAAGCTAGACCCCTTTATTGGGTCCTTTTTGGGCTTTTGGGGATAATGTAATGGGTATGGGATGTCATCCCATGGGTTTACCCATGATTAGGCCTATTTTGTAAAGTATAAATAAGTAGCTAGGCAATGTAAGAAGAGGAGAAGATAAGCTAAGTGCTAGTAAGGCTTTGTGCATATTGTGTGAACGACTTGCAGCGCTGAGTGCAAGTGTTGTAAGTGCTGAGTGCATGGATTGTAAGAAGGCTCTGTGTTAGATCTACTCGGAGAAGGAGGATCTGGCGAGGTGCGTGCAAATCTCCTTTCCTATGTGGAGTACAAGTTTGAGCTTTGTGATGTAACCCGATTGACCAAAGCTAATAAAGAAGAAGAAGACTTTGTGGACGTAGCCCCAGGGTGGGGGTGAACCATGGTAACTCTGTGTGGTGTGCTCAGTGCTTCGATCTAATGTGTTGGTCTCTTTCCATGTGTTGTGCTTGATATGATTATGCTATGTGTTTTTCTATGATATACTTAGATAGATTCACTTTTCTTTTTGCTTCTTAGATGTATGGCTGTAGATCTGACATATACGAAAGTGTTGAGTGTTAAACCTGTTTTGTTGTTGCTAAGTGCTAAATTAAACTAGATCTAAGTGAATTTTGCGGTGCTCTGTGCCATCTACGGAGTGCCTTGAGGGTTAAATATTGATGAATGATCTATGCTAAAGTTCTTGCCAAGAGTTATAATCACAGATCTGTGTCCCGGCTAAGGTTGCAGACACCTGAGTCTTGCAACCACCTCTGCCTCTACCTTGGGTGAGACTTCATCTTCTTCGCAAGTGTTGTTGAAAGGGCTAGTAGTTAGGGTTTTGTTGGTGCATTGTTGAAGCGTTGAACCATGGGTCTGCCCCTGTGCTAACAAGTAAAAGAGGGGATTTTTGTGCTTCGAGTTAAGAAAGAAATAAATCATCCCACCAATCAAGGACTATATTCACCATTGGGTCAACAACGCCTTAGAACATATTGTTAACCCATAATAACCACCAGAGGTAGTTACTTCAAAAGAAGCCCAAAGAAAAAAAAAATTATAACGACAGATACACAACAACAATGAAAAAACCAGAGTAATAGACCATTTTATTCTTAGTAAGTACTCATGCATCCATTACATGTGTTTTTACTCGTATTTTCTTTTATTGACTTAGTAATTCCTCAGAATTATTTGTTTTATAATCTGTGAAAACCTAAGAACCATTTCTAACTATATTTCTTTCTTTGTTCTAGGTCTTTCTTCTATTTAATGGTCCACGGGAGCCTCAATCCCAGTCTGGTTGGAAAAACACCTTTACTTTTTACAAACATTATTTAAAGGACAATTATATATTTTTTGAGCTTGCTACAAAACTATTTTGGCATACATGGGTAGTGATTTTCCAAACTTTGAGTTTCAAACTAACT
This sequence comes from Picea mariana, assembly GCA_032191745.1. Taxonomy (NCBI): domain Eukaryota; kingdom Viridiplantae; phylum Streptophyta; class Pinopsida; order Pinales; family Pinaceae; genus Picea; species Picea mariana. The sequence continues at coordinate 21,927 of JASDQU011443799.1, forward strand.
TTCCAAGTTTGTGTTCACTCTTTATCATTTTTCAATGAGATATCATGTTACGTTCTCCGCATGTGAGTGTTGGATTACTAAGAGGGGTGGTGAATCAATAATAGTGTAATTATAATCATTTTTCTCCAAATAATCCAAGTGTTATATCAATGTAGAATTATTATCTAATAATGAGAAATAAGAAATGAAAAATCACACACATCAACTAGGACTCATCAATATGTACCAACATCATCAACTATACACCACATGTATGTGCCAACTCATCAACTACTTGTCTCAACCATGTACCCAACTTGTACCTCAACCAAAAGCCCTCAACAATTTTATCATCCAAATATGATTTGTAACTCTGTAATAGACCTGTTGTATATGATCACATACTTGCAAACCTTCCTTAACTTTAACAACAAGAGACTATCATTTTCATCAAATGTTTCTTTAGTCTCACAAGAGTAGTTTTGGATTAGTCAACAACCCTAACTTGAAATAAACATAACGTTGTACCTGTAATGAATAAAGATATGAAATGGATACATAATGTTATTCAAAGTGTTTTATGAAATTTCTCCAGGTGTCACTACTTGGAACCTCACAGAAAAAGAGTTATGGCAAAAATGGCACACCTTATTGAATTATGTCTTATTCTAGAGAGAAACCTTGTAGAGCATGCCCCGCACAGAATATTTGTTGAATTGATATGAAACTATTACACAGAATACTAAATATTATACTCTAACCAAAAAATTTGGTCTTACTGAATTTGGATCTGTTATGAAAAATGCATGACGTTTTTACCCGAAACACCTTTTTTCGACTAGTTTCAGGACTAGCCACAAACCCTATATTCCACGGACTATAACTCCAAAAATACAACGACCCAAAAACTAAAATTTTTACCACAAATACTTGGATATGTTTCCTCGATTTCATAGCAATTTCAAGGTCTCAATCATTCTATAAAAACATTTATTTTGAAAATGGTGAGATTGCCTGAAAAAAACATACCTTAGAAAGCATCATCAAAAGAATTTATCCTTCCTTGAATTCCGGCCTTATTTTCTTCACTTTCCTCAGAAATTTGGCTTAGATATATTTTGGTTACCTCAGACACCTATATGTATTCAATATGATCAAGTGTTTCTTAAATTAGAGAGTCATGCCTCTTATTTATACTCTCCAAGTAGCTTCATTAAAAACATCTTCTAGGTCACTTTGCCCACTTTCCTTATTTTAGGGTTAACCCACTTTTAATTTCTCCATTAAATTTATTATTGAATTAATTTATTTTGTATTCACTTTGAATTATAGTACACTCATCACTTAACTTTATTATT
>JASDQU011443800.1:28402-38947 GCA_032191745.1 Picea mariana
CTTAGACAGGTATAGTTCTACGTTATCCACCTGTTCTACCCATACCAACTTTATGGAATTGGCTTAATAGGGACAGCTATTCACAACAACCCTTCTCTTATAAATATGGGCGGGATAGCATGGCATAACATGATACAACCTTGACTTAAGCGTTACCATACAACCTACCTACCTGGAGAACTAGACCTGTAGCCTTCACTTTCCCTTTAGGAATCCCTTAGGAGAGGAGGGCCTGCTATTAACTATTCTCTTATAAGCACCGGATTAGATTATCCAACAACTTGACCCTTACCTTTCTCCCTTCATCCTAGGAAATATATGGGGTTAAACCCATTGATTAAGCCAGGAGAACTAAAGTAGGCAGGCATGGCATGGCATGCTATTAACCCTTTCACCCCCTACCTTACTTTGGTTTACCAACTCTTTACCCACCTGAACAACTAGATCTGCCTTCTTACCACTTGAAGAATTCATCACATCGATACTTACTGCTATAGACTTCTCTTCTCGGTTCTCTTGTAGGGACAGGCTTACAGACCAGATAGATACTTTTAGGAATGAATTAAGACTCCATTGCAGGAAATAAATGAACTCACTTGCCTTAACCTTATTGTTGGTTTACCTACTCTACCTACTACCCCACCTACCTACAAGAAATATACATGTTATCCCTAGACCACTTTATTTATGAATGCTTAGGAGGTACAGCCAGAGAACCGGGATCGGATGAAATTACTTTACCGTTACTTCACTTTTTCCAAACACACCTTTACCCAATAGACCTTACCCAACCTTACTTATAACCTAGTGCTTTAGCCAGGAATCTTAGTAGCCACAAACACTATTTCTCTTTTAGAGGGGAGGAGTTGAACCCCCCCGGCCAACCAGACAGATACCATTGATGAATGAACACAGCAACAAGCATAGGATATTCAGGGATCCCAGTCAGCATTGAGAGAATAGACCAGCCAGATTCAWTAGAGTAGAGGATATCCTCCCTACTTCCCTTTCTTGTTAGTGCCTCCCTTACCAACCAGACTACAATAACCCTTGTTATGATCCCCAACAAACATTTACCTCATCCATCTTAGTAGGGTACCACTATCGTGCCTCTTGTCCGGCCAGGCTTCAATAAACTTGCTTGAGTCGCTCAGCGGCAGTAGCAGTATCAGCACTAGTACTCTCTTACTCAGCCTACCTTTACTTACGTGCATGTGGTGATCCACCTGTTACCAGACTTACCGCTTTATTCAACCTTTGTTAATGGAGTGCACCCTTACCAACCCATTCATTTAGCTAGGAATCGAAGTATGGTACAGCACTATTAGAATCCCCTATATTCCCTTGATTCCACACCACCTCTTTATCTACCTGAATAAATAGACCTATATGCCCTATACCACTTTATGATTCATGAAGCGAGCGCTTAGGAGATTGTTACTGCTATAGACTTATATGGGTGGGATCAACCTTACCTTTACTTTATTACTGCTTTCACCCTATCGTTTATGGAGTGTCGTCCCTTACTAATTGATTCAGCCAGGATTACCCGGGAGGGAGGTTAGCTACTATGAACAACAACCCCTTGGTTCCACACTCCGTACCCACCTGAATTAAATGTTCTACCTATACCACTTGGATTCATGAATCCTTTGTTGCTAGGAGACCCCTGACTATTGACTTTCTGAAGCCTACCTTCCTTTTATCTACTCTACCAACCCACTTAGGGATAGATGCCCCAACCTATTATATTGTTCCCGCCGAGGAGCCTTGCCAATACGATTCAGTCTTACCTACTGCTTGAGACAAAGAGCCTTTACCCTTTTAGTCCTTGCTACCAACTAATCCTCTTTACCCACCTAGAGAAAGTACTTACCCCACTTAGCTGCCTCAACCTCTTGCTTCAGGCAGGGATGCTGAAGGGGGTACCAACCAATATTGATCTTTTCGGGGGACAAGCTTCCAGATACAATTGATGAATTTAGACAAACAGCATTGTAAGGAGATGCTCACACTTGCTTTATGAATCTTACGAGGGCACTCTTACTATTTACCCTTTATACCCTACCGAAACCCTTTACCTTTTGTGTTACCATACAACCTACCCACCTATAGAACTAGACCTGGTAGGTAGCCCTAGACTACATAGCATAGACCTATTATATCTATACCACTTCATGAATGAATTCTTAGGAAGGACTGACTATAAATTATTCTCTTATCAGAACCGGAGGATCAACCAACCTTACCTTAGAACCTATTGTTGAAGCTAGGAATCGGGGATACAGCAAGCACTAGTCTATTATACCTTAGGAATTATTATGGGTCACACCATTAACTTGGATTTCGGCCAATACTCTTCATTAATTAGAACCAACTCCATTGCTAGGAATAGACCTACCCACCTTTTTCAGTTAATGTCTGCCTGCTTTCTTTTCTCGTTATCTTGAACTGCTGCTGCATCACGAAAGTTGTTGAACACCGCGACTACTTGCTTAGTGGGTGGGGGGTCCTGCCTGGTCCTTATGAGGAGATGTTTGTGCTTGGGTCGGCACTATGACCAGTCGTATCTTGCCTATTTTCTTTTACCGTTACCAACCGCTTCGCTCCTGACCTTCAGTTTCATATCCAACGGGGACTATTCTTTATCACTTTCTTATTCTATGATTTACACCCCACCCTTCTGTGTTGGATGGGAACGGCAGGCACTAGGATTCATAACCTTATTCTTATTGCTATTCCACCCTTTTTACCAACTGGGTGCTTGCCCCAAACCTGATGCCTATTTCATATTGAGATTTCATTTATAACCTTCTTATGCATAGGATTCCCCACCTTTCCTGTTAACCACCCTTTCACTGCTTCACCAACCTATATTTACTACCTCACTTAGGAATTCCCCACACTTACTGCCTTGTCAGGTAAGGGCTTCCATACAGCATTGAACAAGTTTTCGATAACACTTGCTGAAAGAATCATACTTGGGTACCACTATTGCTTGCGCACCTTCTGCCTACTTGCTTTAAAGGAAGTGCCTGCTACCAACCTTTAACCACCCTTCTCTTTACTTACGAAACTTAGTGAGTGATTGGACGTTCTTGGGTAGACATTTAGAACATTTGTATTACCTATGCCTGTGGGAACACCAATACTTTATTTCTGTTCGGACCTATACCAACAACCTTCCTTTTAACCACCCTTCTCTTAGCTTCCAGACTTGAACTTAGATATTGGAAAGGGAGGGCTTGGGCTTGCACTTTTACCTTTTCTTTGATGGAATAGAAATGAAGACATAGGGGTCTTAACTACGAGAAGCATGGCAATTAGAGCCAATACATGTATCCTATGTTTTATATATGTAATTACCCTGATGCAGGAAAGAAAGCAAGCGTTTCAACCCTTGTACCCTGCCTCGCACTTAGGAACTCGTACTTATTAGGTTAGGTCAGGCGGGCAAGTGATGGAATTCCTGAGCATTCAGAACTGGTCGGGACAAAGCTATTTGGCTAAAGACAAAATTGAGTTATTTAACCCAGATGGGGCAGGTAAGGTCTGATAGGTCTTGTCCTTCGTAGGCCAACTTTGATTACTGAAATTCACATCTTACGTCCTCTATTTTGCTTTTTGACCCTACCCCAACAAAATGTAGCTGGGATATCCTACCCCCCCTTTCCCTCCTAGTTTACGGTCGAGTGCCTTTTAAATGCTATCCATGGATATTACTGGCTTTGTGCCCTAACATGCTAACTAACCCCTTACCCGATTTCTTACCTTTGTTATATACAGATTTTTACAATTGACTCTATCCCGAAGAGGAGCAGACTTGGAAGGGTTTTACTTAGGGATTATGTCCAATGTTAATGCGTAATTATGTCTATAAGAAATATAAGCCCGCAACTAGAACATTTAGGTCACTGGGGATAGTTTGCTATTCAGCCAGCCAAGGAAATAATTACTTCGTAAAATGATTTTGTAAAGAATTGAGATTCTCTCAAACCTCTCCCTCCCGTCATTAGCTTCAAACCCAATTGGCAAGGGTGGCAGCACTAAAATGTCACATTGGTGAAGGTACATTTGGATGCATTTTTTTAGGTATGTTTTTTTATTTTATGTATAACCATTTGTAACACATCCTTAATGTGGGAGCATTCTTATTTAGGGTTTCTTGGCATTCAAATAGTTAGGTATAGAAATCTCTTATATGACATGGTATAGGCAAGTAAGTTATTTTATTCAATGTTAGTTGTAAGTTGTCTATAATATAAGCATATGATATCGGGATGAAAATTGTCATTTGTAATGACAGTTGCCATGTCAACAACGGTGCCACATCCTTAATTAGTATATAAATTAGCATTGATTGTGTTATATTGGTTGTCTACCTTGTTGTGTCTTGAAGCTTGCTTATATTTTTATATAGTCTTATAGTTGTGTTTTAGCTTTATGTCACTTCTATAAGAGTATATTGCTATTTCGTAACCATATTGATGCATTAACATTACTCCTAGGGGGTGAGAGTTAGTCTAATGTTAATGTTAGCATATAATATGAGTCAAATTCAGTATTATTTTAATGCTTTTTAATATGTTGAATTTGTCTAATTAACATTACTACTAGGGGTTTTAGGTATATTGGTTGGTTAATAATACCACTTGTATGCTCTCTATAACTTGTAAATTGATTTATCAATGAAGTACTTTTTGGGCAGCTTGACACCTTTGAGTGAGTAGATAGAAGTACCCCCACCTCGCTAATCACCTATTGGTAAGAACCTCTCCCCTACGCGTAGTAAATGAAAAGGCCCACCTTTTCCTATAGACTATGGGCCGACCCGCAAGGCTTATTGGTACCGGCCGGAGGGAGCTCGAGTTCACAATGGGTAGGCTTAGCGGGCAAGATTGAGCACGGGTAAAAGGATCCATCCCCGTGTTGGAAGAGAACTCAACTACGTGCTTGCATCTTCCGAACCTACGGAACGACCAAACCTACAGGATGAAAATGTAAACCTACAGGGCAAGAATCACGTTCGACCGACGAGAATCGTGTTGTTAAAAGCTACGAGACATTTCTAGGAAATGCTCACTATTTTCATTTAAGGAACTATAACAAATTTGCAACTTCGGAACACCAATAACAGGAACATGTCCAGATCCTTAAACACCACTTTTTGGAAACACTCGCTAATTTAAGAGCACCCCCTCTAAGAACAGCAAGGGATGTAGGTCTACGTGGATATCCTGATAATCTCCACTAACACTCACAAGTTGGAACACATGCACAGATGTCGTAACATTGGTACACAGCCTTATAAAGCTTAGGAAGGTCCTAGTAACACATGCAAATATCGAAGAATCTAAGGAACAACAAGGATATCCAGCCGGAACACCACTTATAGGAGCTTTTGCCTTTACTGCTTAAACTCGGTAAACTGGCTATGTATCTGCTGCTACCCTTGCTTCAACTGAATCAACTGCCTCTGCCTCTGCATCATGAGTAGGAATGCGTACAGATGCTGGAACAATAGGATTTGTTGGAACACCACTTGGAACACTAGAAAACGTTTCAACGTCCAAAAGCTATTAACTTATAGTAACACTAACTAACATCAGAAAACTTATTGGAACACCAAGGGATGTAGGAACACCATTAGTGGGAACAGCAGGGAAAGACGGAACACACCTTCTTGGAACAGAATCTTATATGGGAACTGCAACTTAGTCAACTGGTGGAACTGCATCTCGATCTCTAACTAGCTCTCTAATAGTAACTGGGGTCGGACAGCTTCCGTTTGTATCCAAGTGATTGGTAGCTGGAGGTCTAATTACCTTGCCAACAGAATGGCAGTTCATGAGGCAAGCCATGGAAGCAAGGCAGTGATAGAACGGAAGCAAGCAGGTTAGCGAGAAGGGAACAAGATAGGGCTAAAAAGAGAAGGCACCGCACCACCCACCTTTATTCAACCTTCCTAACTCTCTGTTGTCAAGTGAGCCATCCTTCCTCACTCTCTACCACGGTGCTACCAATGAATCTAACCACGTACCTTCCTCGGTAGGGAACAATCCTTCCCAATCCTTCCACAGTTGGTCGAGAAGCAAGCCGGGAAATGCATCTAGGGATTGGTCGAGTGATAGATATGGCATTTCTCCTTTCTCTCAGAAGAGAAAGCAATAAATTCACTTCCAATTGGTAATTGAAATGTAGAAAATTTGACTTTCCTTTAGGGAAAGGGGACGTGACTATCCTAAATAACGTGAGCACTATCACCTTACCTTTGAAGGCTGAAGGGACTAACCTTTCCCTCAGAGGACCAAGCAATCCTTCCTTACCTTCTAGCTAGTGAATTGAGGAACGTAGTCGCTCGACCATAAGGGAGAGGGGAAGAAATATAGGTAAAGGTAAACCTTTCCTTCGAAGGGAGGGACAGTTGGTCCTGGTCCTGAGCATAGCGTAAGGTCTCTTACCGGGTTCAAATTAGCAGGGCTTATTGCTCTGCATTCTCATTCCTGGGGAAGCAGACCTTTCAGTCAGGACCTTTCGCAGAGCTCAGTCTTTGGGGAATAAATATAGGGCCATCTCTTCCCTAGGTACCACTGTGCTTTCAAATAGGTCCGCCTATAACGTGTGTGTAAGATGCCATGCCTTCCTTATCCTTCCATCAATATCAGGCCAACATTACGAGATAAAGGAAGTATCTCCTAGGGATAGGGATAGGGATAAGGCATAGCTATTTGATACGGGCGATTTAAATAAATGAATGAAAGCACCGCCTGCCCTTCCTTCCATTCTGCCTTTCCTGGTTCAGTGGCTAGATGTTTCTCGGTAGGTGTTACGCTGGTCCAGGCCTGATCACTTGGGCCATGGATGGCTTGCTAATCGCTGGGGGCTTCAAACGCTCAGACCTAAATGGTCACACCGATTACACAGTCAGTCACTGATGGGAAAGATGGATGGTGGGGCGATTCTGACTCACTTTCTTTCCCGATATGCAGGCTTCACATTTAACAGAGAGACATGTCTTTTATCCGTCATTATTTATATATGTAATTACGCTCTTTATTTTGGTTCAGTATGTTCGTGAGTGTAAGTGGGTGGTAACTCTTTAGATACATCTAAGAAACACTCTTATCATCCCTGCCTGACTTACTAAGGGTATCGGTGCAAGGGACAGACAGCTAGCACAACAGTTTCTTTTCTTATGCAAGGGAGTTTAGCCCATCAAGAAAATAAGAAAAGAAACTGCTGAGCTTAGCTGCCTAAAGTAGTAAAGTCACAGGCATCATAGCAAGGCCCTTCCTTCCATTTCGAGATCCCGAAGCAGGAGAAACAATCATTCTATTCGTAGACAATATATAATTTCTATTATTGAGGAACCAACACATCTTATCCACACAGGTACTAACACCTCATAGGATGTACACAGGTACTGAGAACACATCATAGGTCGCAGTGCATCTTATAATAACAATACGTTATTTAACCCAAGGGATGATTCATACTACATTCATGGGGATCATCAATATATATTGTATTGTAAAGATCGATCGACAACTCAGTTCAACCGGGAGATAGGTATATGCAAACTTCGAGGGAGGTAAACACCTTGGGTCTGAGGGATCAACCACGTGCATCCATCATTTATAGATGACCACGTAAATACTATATAAGTCTCCTCAGTATGAGCAATATGAGTTAGCTTATAGCTATTAAGATTCTATTCCTATAGTTATTACGATGAGGAATAATACTTGTTAACTTAAATTATATGGTAGTACGCTTAGTCTGAAGAGAAGGAATAAGAGTCTTAGCTCTATTAGCAATATTAGTAGGAGGAATAATAGTTATCTTCTCCCTTTGAGTATTATACTCTGGTTATCTTAGTATGAAGAATATAAATAATAAAGAGAATGCTACCCTCTTAGATTATTCAATACCCATATGAGTAAGAGCGGCATCAATACAAAATGACCCTACCTAACTAAGACCTTATACCCGAGCATAGGGGACCAATTACCCTAACTACACTGCTGGTATTATCCCCAGTCCATTCTCCAGAGTGCTCCCATTAGAGAATCCCATTAGAGAAGAAGGGTGGTTTATTACTAAGAGGGATAGACTCTACCTACTTGGAGTGGATACTAATATCTTACTTATTATCTATAGAATAGACTGCTTACTATATAGCTTATTCTTTAGTTCTAAGATACACCGCTTCCTATACCAGGACTCCTCATACCTGCTAGGTGGTGCTATAGGACATGGACCTACTCGAACCCCTTAGTATACCTCTTACTACTTTGGATACTCTAGTGACAATTACGTATTCTATCTTATCTAGGACTCTTCTAGTAGGAATAGACTCTTCTATTAGGTATATCTCTCTATTTAGAAACTAAGCGAAATTGATTGCTTGTAACTTGAAAACAAATAGGGAATTCCCCTTATAATATGGGCGTAACATAGAAATATTCTAATATACTAGTCATATTTTCATATCTCTAGAATATCTAAGCTATATAACTAGGTTCTCAAATATCTAGATTAACAGATCTAGGAACAGGAACCTCACTAAAAAGCTCTACTCTTCAGCAACACATAGAGGAACACAAAGTTCTCATACTCACAGCTTTCACACTCCTTCCTTTATCTATAGCATTAGGCTTAGTCCCTCAATCAATACTATCTGTGTACTAGATTAGGAATCAATAGAAGAGATATAATTAGGATCTCTTACTCTTTATAACAAACTATTGGTCGGTATACATCCATCATATTACTCTCATGCTCCTCAACGTGGATTCTTGATAGTGGTGCTTCATTCAAGACTCTATGTTACTCCTTTCGATTCACTAAAGATACCCCACCTATGCTTAGGCTGACTGCTACAGCAAAAAAACGACTTCATCTACTTATGCTGGGGGATGATGCATCTATATCTTTTGCTGCCTTAGTGTTTCCATTACTGGTTAGTAGGAGACTCCTTAAGCTACTGCTAAGGGTTGTTCCTTTAGCTGCTTACCATTTGCAATTGGTACTTCTGATGATGCTATTGGTGCCAGATCAGTAACTCGCTCTAGATCTAAAGGCTCTATGCCATAGACTGGATCCAGCTTACTAAGCTATTTAGGGGATGAAAAGAAGGATAGATTTCTCTGAGATTACCTTCCTTCTCTTTAAGCGGGAAAACAGCCAGCGATTAATCCCATACATGACAGGCGAGATAAACATACCTGACAGGCGAGATAAATAGAAGTCCTCGACCACAGGGAGAGACCTTATTCTTCCCATACATATAAGTTTCTAAGAGTTAGTTCTGATATCCAGGAGATACCTGATTTTATTATTACCTTACATTGAGTGGTTAATAGATAAGGCCTTGACCAACAGAAGATACCATACCTTATTGCTGCCTGGACAGAGATGAGACCACTATACAGACTAGATGATGGCTTTAAGAAGGCCCTTAAGGGTGAGACAATGCCTTGATTCTGGCCTTTACTAGTTTTGGATATTCCCTAAGCTCCTGCCTCCAAGAAGGAGCTTAGCCCATTACCATTCTTGAGTTAGAAAGCAGAAAATAAAACGAACAAGCATACGTGCAGTAAGCTACCAAAGGGAACCCTATCTATATGGCTAACTCCACTGCAGTTATTTGGAATCGATAAACAGAAAAATTTCATGCGGTAATCAGTATCAATAAATAACTCACTATCAATCCAAGCCTTGTAGCGAGCTCCATAGGAGACCAGCTGACTCGTCCTACCCCGCCCGACTTCACTAGTCCGCCAAGGTGCAAGTATAAGAAATCAATCCCAGCCTTCCTTGTCCTTAAACTGTTCCTTCTTCGACATCTAATCGGCCTTCCTTGAACTCGGCGACACCCTGCTAATTGGTGCCTACCTCCTTTTCCTTCCTAATCGGGGACGGACCTCCTTCCTTCCAATGAGACTGGCTATCCCCACAGGCTGCTATTGGGGACCACAATGACTGACAGTTTCCAGCCAAAGCTTTCCCGGTATCAAATCCAAGTATCCACAAACCGAGTATCCCCGCCCATCCAATGAATCCATCCAATCAGAGAGAACCGTTCTGGGAAGGCAAAATCTAGAAACAAAAGATTATTTTGAGTATCCGCAATGATTACTCACGCACGGACCCAATGAAACTTAGGTATTTCTAAATGAAAATAGCAAATGAGATTGTTTTTTCAAGTTGTTCCAACTCAACTTTGGGCCTACTCCAAACGGTGTTGCTTAAGATGGGTATAATTGGATCCATTTGATTAAGGCCCCTTTAAAGGCGCGGTAACTGGCAGGCATTATATATTATAATATTTGTTTTTCTTCCCCCCCCCCGCACGTTCCTTATCGGGAAGAAAACTATATGTTTTCAGTTGTTCGCCTGGTGGACCCACCCCTCGCGGTATATGTTGCTTGTTGCCCATGGACCACCACCAATTCTCGTAATCTGGGGTAGTGTTGTTGGGAACGCCAATTCTCGTAATATGTGGCAGGTGGAAATGCCCTTCTCATAAGACTAATCAGTTGA
>JASDQU011443804.1:0-23381 GCA_032191745.1 Picea mariana
TTGGATAAGGGATTAAATGTAGAGATATATTGGATAATGTCTAGCATTGGATAAGGGATAAAATGCAAAGATAAATTAATGATAAAGCCGAGAGAGATCCAAGCAAATTGCTGCATAAAACATAGATGTTTTCCCCAGAGATGGAGCGCAATGAGATTCAATGTTGGGAAAATTGTAATCATAAACGCAGGGAGTTTCAAGATGCTGGGAAAATCAAATACCAAGGAAAATGCAGGGTTCCATAGAATGAAGGCAAGGGATTCACCATTGCTGGGAAGAATTGTATGCATAAAACACAGAGGGTTTTCTAAGAGAAAGCGTAGGGTTGATGAACTAAGATCATGGCTATGTTTTTCAGATAAAAATTAAGAGGTTTCATAGTAAAATTGCAAGCATATGAAAATAAATCTCATACGAGCTAAACCTCAACATATATAAGCCAAATAACAAAAATTGAGATTGCTCCCACTGATCTATACATCAAATATTTACTTCAACATGAAACTGAAGATATTAGGGTTACAATATACAAAATCATTATATTACCAAGAATGCATAAGTTTTATAAACATTCAGACTCTAGAATCCATTTACATCAATATTTGAAATCTATAAGAGTACAATGATTCTCTATCAACACATAAATAACTAAATATACAATACCGTGACTAGAAAATAGTTGTAGTGGAGTTGCTTGTCTGAACAACAACTAGCGCGTGTCGTTTCCAAGCTTTACAATGTCAATATGCCTTCACCTCCTTGCTAATCATTGAGACTTCACGAGTACCTCAGTGAGGACCCTACCGTTACAACAACAAACAAAGTACATTTTTTTTTTTAGGATAAAGAATCGTCACACATAATTCATAACAACGCATAAACAACATGACGTTAAAATTAAAGAATTACAAGCAACACATCATCGAAATCCATAATGACAAAAGTCAATGCATTAATATAAATGATAGTGATACATAATCAACACATAAACAAAGACTAAATCAAGCATCTTCATAATTAAAGGTTGCACTTAATTAATGCATCATCATAATAATTAATGATGCAATCAACACATCAAGATCGTCTGAAGCGAAATACCAATAAGTGATTAACCATTCCACTGAATAACAATGAACTTACCTCCCAACCTACCCTAGAAGGTTATGACCTCCAAGACACATAAGCAACGCTCAACCCTATGATTTATCTTATTGATTTTGACCACTTAAGGTATTAGGGCTGGCTATTGTTTTGAGGAACAAGGAGGCGTCTAAATCCCACTAAAACAAATCAAATAAATCAATCAATCAATCTTAATCATCAATTAAACATGGTGCATGAGTAATCAATCACATAACTCATCATATACTATCATTAAATTCAAGGTGCAAGATTAAGCAAATTCACAACTGATCATACATCAACATTTGATTTCAAGAGATAAGATTATCTAGTTACTAAATCGTTTATATGTCAACATTATTCCAAGGTGCAAGAGAATCAAATTACTCAGTTAAACAACATCAATATTTTCATTGCTCATGAGAAATCTAATTATCGATCAATCATACATCACATTAATTAGAGCGTAGGAGTAATCATTAGTTTTAGGTCATGGCGCAAGGAATCCTTTCACCTAATCACTCACACATCACAAAATTTTTATGGTGCATAAAATTATACCACATACATACATCAATTTAATAGGTGCCATAGCCACCTTTGAAGCACTTCATCAATAGTCCACTAAATTAACATACATTGATTAACTGGAGCACTTACCATCTACTGTTATTAATCAAGGAATGATCTAAGAATAATTCTTATCGACAAGATGTGATTGTCCTGTGCCTAAACATATCCTACAACACACCCCTTTATTTTTAATCTAACAGGTTTATTTTTGTATCATACTAAAGGAATTGACTGCAAGGATCTAACAATTTAAAGTACAAGCAGACAATAAAATAAAGTAGCTAAAACACCTTCTCCTTAAGGCTACCGGTGTAAAAACACTTATTGTCTTCCTCTAGGTAAAAGGTTAAATTTCAACCTAAGGATATGCAATACTGACCAATTAACAAATTCAATTCCTCAAGGATTACAAGAATACCCAACCGTTGGATAAGGTACCACAAGCATCGTGTGGATCGTCTTCAATAACTCAATAATCGGTCCCAAGGGTGTTTAAGCCGATTTGTATCTATTTTCTAATCTAAGACATTTGATTTGAAAGGGGGATTCAATATACGTCCAACTAAATTTTAGTTGCAAGTAAGACATGTATGAACAAGGACTCGGTTGACCTTGGGTTCACTTATCTAATTAGGCTTGGCTTCGAGTGAGATAAGAATACTTGGACCCAACAATACATGCAAGGGCTCACTCTACTAAACATATCCCAATGAAGAATTAAAACAGATTATAAACAGGCAAAAAAGTCACTTGCGGATCCATTATTTACCACAAGGAGATCAGTCCATCCACACCCTAATTACGAGATTGATATGAGGACCCTCACGGAAACATAAACAAAAACAAAATGAAGAGGAAACACAAGTTTCCTCCATATCCGAGTAAGCGAAGAATGCCAAGGCAATCGATAGCAAGATGAAGATGTGTAAGTCCTGGTAATAGTCAACAAGACACAACCGTCCAAAGAAGTTTCTATCTCCAAGGCGAATGGAAACCCCACAAGTGTGACCACCCGAAATACTGAATTGAATGTTCCTCGTTAGTTCCAGGCATCAGAAGAGAAATTTAAAAACAAGGGTACGAGAATCAGAGACATCGCCCTCCAACACAAATAGGCATTCGATCAGGTATTAAGAAAACACAGGGGAGCCACACTCGGGAGTGCCCTCACTCCAGCGAGATATCGTGGAAAAGGGCTACACTACAGTTGGGCGATCACATACTGCTCTCGATGCCCCAGGTTTCACCTTCGCTTCCCATCAAACTCGCCAGTTAGAAAAACGCCCAAGTGGAAGCTCCACATATTCTTATTCAATTAATTAATGTGCAGGGAATTTTTACTGTCAGGAAAACGCCCAGGTGATGCTCCCACACATTCTATTATTTGACATTGTTCTTTGTGTTGTTACTGACAAGAAACGCCAATGTGGTATCCCCACTCGTTCTCATTAATTGATTGTTGTGCAGGGTCTTTGGCAGTCAGGAAATCGCCCAGGGAGGGAGGTCCATGTGTTCCTATTATTTGATTGCGGTGCAGGATTTTGGTAGTCAGGAAATCGCCCAGGGAGGAAGCCCACACACTCTTATTATATCAATTATGTGCAAGGTTTTTACAGACAATAATTCTCCAAGGAGGAAACCCACACATTTTTATTGAATCATTACTATGCCTAAGGGGTTGAGCTAATAAAAGATTACAAGCATGGATTACATGTGAGGGTTCAATAATAATAATAATAATCTATGTTTAAGGTCACAGCCAAGTCACCCAGCGTGAATGGTAAAGTCTACAAAGGTATACATACCCTACCCCCCTTTGGATTTGAACTTGTGACCTCCTAAGAGGAAACACATGTTATTAACCATTATGCCCACTCAGGCTATAACGAAGCGAAGCTATGTCTTACCTCATTTTTGTACTGGTTACAATCATTAACAATAGTCCAAGCAAAGAGCCTGCGAAGGGAGAAATGGACTAACAAAGTAATATGTTCTAAATTAAAATTTAGTCTCGATAAAACTCCTTTTGTAATACTCAACAATCAAAATTTGAAACAGAGTTTTATTGTATCAATGGAAAAATAGAAAACATTACATATAGAACCAATCCTATGACAATTCAAGCGACAAGGGAATACATTTGAATCCTGTTTTTTTATTACATCAGAGACGAAATATAAAACAATACATGTATAACCAATCTTATTACAATTCATGCAAAAAGGAGAATATTGTCACCGACAAAGCTAGGGTTCGAAATTCTCTTCAACAGCTAGCGATCTTTCCATCCTCTCTCTTTCTAAACGCTGAGACGTCACCGATACCTCCCAGCCAATGCTAGGGGTAGTCGTCTTCCCCCTTAGCCCCCCGAGCCGCAAAGGGGCCACGCACAAACAAAACTAGAATCCTCGAGCTCCCAGCTCGCCTCGCAAGGTAGATCCACCACTCTCTCTCTCTCTCTCGAGCTGGGTGTCCCAACTCTCACAAGAAAAACCAGTCATAATTTCAGCGACATAACATTACTCATAACCCATCCCATACATTCCTCCTCTCAACGATTTGTTTTTAGAATTTCCTTAGTGACAACTTGTCATTTTCACATTTAATTCATTTTTTAAAAATTAATGAGGAATTATTCGCCCCATACACTTGTCACCTGTTCCCTTAGTTGCACAAGAAAATCCACAATTTAATTTAATTAAAAATCAATTTCCCTCACCCATCATAAAAGCGCTCCTAAAATCACTCCTAGTTGTCCCTTTATTCCCTTTATTTCCCATTTATGACTAAAGTCTTTCTAAAACAGAGTTGAGTGAAAACATGAATCTTCTCTAGTTAGACTAGACTCAAGATACCTTTCTATGCTTACACATTCTTTTATGCTTTATTCATTTCTTATTTTAACTTATAATTCGGTAATTACTTGCACAAAGTGTATTAAATAACTCTATAGATTTATTTTATTTTCATTGATTCTTAAATTGATTTATTTCATTTCCCTCATTATTTAATTTAAACATTAGTTTTTAGTCTTCTCACTAAATTAGGTTTAGGATTAAATTCAAATAGGCTTAGACCTTCGTTTGGGGGTATACAATTAATAAATTATTTTATTTATTTATTTAATTAATCAATTAATTAATTTAATCGTGCTCCATATTCTACCAAGTTTAACCTTTGCTCAAAGTTTTCTAGGCCACTTAAATTCATTAACTCATTTTTTTTTAAATATTGCGACGTGCCCTTCAAGATGAACTCTGTGCTCCAAAGGTGTCACTCATCTTTGATTCAAATTTTAATTATGTGACATTCCTTTAAAGACACAGTACGTGCTCCAAGGGTGCCACTCGCCTCTGACTGGTTTTGGTAGTTGTCCAACCCTTGGATTCAATAATCCATTCATGTGACGTTCTGAGAGACTAAGGGCCTCTAAGGAATAAGGACCCTGACTTATTGCACGCCCCTTAGAATCTTCATAAGCGAGTCTCTCAGTCTTTCCTCACGGCATCGTGGATTCCTCAAACTAGGTAATCGTTAACCTACAATTCAAGCTATGAAGGGAGTGCTAGTAGGCTGTGACAGAGCTGTTGCCACACGTCTCCCTCAATATATGGTTGTTGTGCATGGCCCCTTTACTCCTTATGTGAGTCATATTAGCAAGCAATCGTCAACCTGCATCCATCAATGAAACAATGTCAATGATCCATAAACAACATCATTATATACCCGATCATATGTCACATATGCATAAATGAAATACTCAAACCATAACAATAAACTCCCTAACTCAATCCTGAGTCCAAGGAGGTCGATTGATACCATCGACTTCCTCAATCTATCAAGTGTCCTGCACACTCAAGGGAAACTCGTCAATAACCTCTGTCAATACAGATATCAAATAACATAACATCATCGTAAGATTCCATAAGCGAAACATACACCCATATACTAAAACCAGATCACTTTCATGCAAGTGTCCTCAAAGAATATGTCAATAACATGTGCTCGCAAGAGAGGGATGTCACATACACCCCATCTTGTTTTAAACTTCATCCTAAAGCTGTACAATATATAAATTCAGTAAATAAATCATCTGACAAGATCTATATGTCTAACCATTAAATAAATATGGAATCTGTTAGCGCATATCATATGCATCCTCCTATGTGGCCAAGTTTGGACTATAAGTGTCCCACTCGACCTTGACCTAATCAATTGTTCAACATCGTAGCTGTCGAATGCGATGGTCCAAAATGTGTATTCGCTACATCGTGAGTGCACCCTCATCCATTGTGATTGAACTGCAAGTAACTCATGTCAATCTTATGTGTAGGATCACTAAGAGGATGTCGCAAAACAAATTCAAGATAATATTCATACATACACCTCCAAGAATGAGGAAAGACCAGTCGATAGGCCACGGGTCCTTTTTTTTCCACAACTACAAAAGTCCCCACAAACCTAGGAGAGAGTTTAGCACCCTCTCCAAACTTGATCGAACTCTGGTTTGGTTTCACCTGCAAAACAAAACTCAATCGCCAACTTCGTACTTTTGGTCAACATGATGCGCATCAACATAACTATTGTTCAAATATTGTGCTTCTTTCTTATTGTTTTCATTTGTTCTTCCATTTCTTGTATCATTTCTGGTCCCACCAAGACCCTATCCTCAAGTTGATCCCAACTCAATGGCATCTGACACGGTCGCCCGTAGAGAAAATCAAATGGTGCCATCTTAATGGTTCTTTGATTGAGGTTTTGGTACACTAAATATACCAGTGGAAAGAACTCTTCCCAACGTTTTTGTTGGTCTAACACATACCTATGTAACATATCTTCCAAATTTTGTTCGTTCCATCTGTCTTCATGTCTGTCTCAGGGTGATATGTTGTACTAAAGTTCAATTGTGTTCCCAAGGCCTCTTGGGAACTAGTACAAAATGGTCTTGTAAATGTCAATCCTCTATCAGATATGATTATTTTTGGCATCGCAGGAAGACTCACAATCTCACTGAAAAAATTCTATCTATGTCTGGTGCCTGATACATCGTATGCACAGGGATGAAATGTGCACTCTTCATGAGAGTGTCCACTACCACAAAAATCGAGTCGTGCCTCTTTGCCTTCAGCGACAATCCCACAATAAAGTCCATCGAAATCACATCCCATTTCTATTCTGGAATAGCATCTAGCTATAGCAATCCAGCTGAATGTCTATGTTCAACCTTCACTTGCTGACATTCTAGATATCTCGCCACATAGTTAACTATGTCTGCCTTCATTCCTTTCCAGAATAATAAGGGCTTAAGGTTTGCCCTAATCTTCGTGACTCCTAGATGAGCCATGTACATTTCTCTATGAGCTTCGTTTAAGATTAAAATTCTCAAATCATCGTTAGGAGGTACGTAAATCCAGTTATTATGTCTCATTAATTTGTCGTCTTCCAATGTAAATCCCTCAAACTTTGGTACCAACATGGTGTCTTGACCGATATTTCCTTAACCTCCTTATACTAGTCATCATCGAATGATACTTAGAATCCTTTCTTGAAGATTCATTGATGAAGTATCATTGAGAATATGTAGGGTCTCTGACTCAATGCATCTACCACTCTGTTCACTATTTATTTTATGTAAGTAATCTCGAAATCGTATTTGCTAAGCAACTCTGACCAAATCCCTTGTCGCGCGTTTAGGTCATTCTGCATAAATAGGTGCTGCAATCCATAGTGATATGTTTTTAGTTCAAATTTTTGTCCAATTAGATAGTGTCTCCACACTCTCAAGGTATACACAATGGACAATAAATCCAAATCATGCGTCGCATAGTTCTCCTCATTCTTTCTTAATTCTTGATATGTAAGCGATCACTCGACCGTCTTGTATCAATCCTCCACCTAATCCTTCCTTGGATGCATCTGTGTGTACCAATAATTCATCATCCATGTTAGGGAATTTTAGTATTGGCACTATCATCAACAACTCCTTGAGCCTTCAAAATGCTTCCACGCATTTCTCCATCCACAAACTTATTGTTTTTATTCTGCAATTCCGTGATCGGATTTGCTATCTTCGAAAAATATTCGACGAACCATCCATAGTGTCCTGTTGAACCCATAAAGCTACGTAATTCTTGTACATTAGTCAGTGCAGGATATTCCATAATAGAATCTACCTTCACCAGATCCACAACAATGCCTTCGCTAGGGATAACATGCCCCAAATAATGAATCCTCGATTCATAAAAAAAAGAGCATTTTGACAGTTTCTCGTATAATTTGTTCTCTCATAAACATTGTAGTGCCAAGCGCAAATGTTTGTCATGTTCTTGTGTCATTGAAGAATATATTAATATGTCATCAATGAATACTTGAAAAAACTTGTCCAAGTACTTGTGGAACACTCCATTCATCAACCTCATGAATACCCCTGGGGAGGTTGTCAGTCCAAATCGTAAAATGGTAAAATCATAATTCCCAAACCTCGTCTTGAATGCGGTCTTAGGAATGTCTTCCTCTTGATCCGTAACTGGTGATATCATGATCTTAATTCAATCTTTGAAAACACCATCGTGCCTTTCATTTGGTCAAAAAAATCGTCTATTCTTGACAGTGGGTATTGCTTCTTGATCATTGCCTTGTTTAATTGAGAGTAGTCAATATAGAGTCTCGATGACTCATCCTTCTTCTGTATGAAAAATAACATACACACCCCAAGGAGACACACCTGGATGTATAATTCCTAGGTCCAACAACTCTTCCAAATGCATTTTCAACTCCTATAACTCAGGGGTCGGCATCCAATAAGGTGTTCTTGCTATCGATTCAATTCCAGGGTTCAATTTGATGGTAAACGCCATCTCTCCTTTGGGCGAAAAACCTAGTAACTCTTCTGGGAATACGTCTGCAACTCTCGTACTACCATAAGGTTTTCTAATCCTTCTGCCACACCCTTGCCATTTATTGCTAAGATTGCACATAGATGGCATCCTTTGCGCACACTATTCTATAGCTATAGGGAAGAAATGAACCTCAGGGACACTCCCAATTTTCTTCCTACAATCCCTCTTTTATGTCCCTTATCATCAGTCAACTCAACCACTTTGTCTTACTGTTGAGTATTGCATCATGCGATTCCAACCAGTCCATGTTGATCATGACATCATAGATCCTAAGATCGTTATGTATAGGTCGGACTTCGTTACAAATTCCCCCAAGTTAAAGCGATAGTTCATAACCCTTTCCTCCAACCATCTATTTGGCACCCAAATCCATTTCGACATATCAAAACTCGTCCTGTTGATTTCCCTTACCTTAATTCCTTTTGGTGCGGTAATAGAAATAAATCTCTCTGTAGCACCTGGATCTATCAATTACTAAATGTTTGGTTGGTGATGGTACCTGACACCTCGAGTGAGTGGATTGGTGCTTGGCCTGGCGGTTACTCACCATGACATGAATCCTGTTGGCCTTGCCCAAATCTCCAATGTCATTTGTCTATTTGATCTGACCCTCTCAACTAGACAATATCGTTGGTAATGTGTATCTCCACATGTCCAACATTCGGTCTTTGGTCCAGTTCTCCTGGTCCCTAAAGTAGACGTTGTTGGCCTACCCGAGGTCATCTGTCCATTTGGTATTGCAGGCACCCTACCCTAACCCTTGCTGGTCAGCTATTCCTCTACTATGAGGGCCCTTTGGACTTTCTTGTGCAATGTCTGAGGAATTAGGATCCTCACCTTCGCACGAATTCAAAATTTTAGGCCGAGCACAATCTTGTTGAAATTTAGATTCTCGGTGTTAATATGTGGAGCATACCAAGCAGCTCCACGAATAGGGCCTCAACTCGGGCAATGAACACCCACCCTATCATAAGGCGTTCAACTCATTGAGATGGTGCTCGATGAATTCCTCATGTAAATACCTCTCTTGGAACCTGATCCGTCAGGATTTTTCGAATGACTTATGGTTGAGTTTTTTTAATTTGCATGAATTAATTGACCATTGGGAAACTTAACGAAAGAACGATAAAAGAGAAGGAATTATACAACCATTAACATATTTGCAGATCTGAAAAATAATGAAAAACAACAAACCATAATACACAGGTTGATAACGGAGTTCGACACAACTTTGCCTACGTCTCCGGGCCTTTTCTCTGTGGGGAAGGCTTCTTTATTTCTCTTCGAAAGCTCAATGGTACATCTTTACAATGTTGAATGGCTTCTAGACTGATCTGGTCTTGTTTGCCCAGATCTCTGGAACCATGCACAAAAAACGACACTTGAATTGGATGTCCGGAACTCTCAGAAACGGCCCGACAGCATCTCCTCCTCAACGGCTTCCCTGCCTCAAACTGGCTTTGACTTGGCTTCTCCTCAGCATCTCTGCTCTGAATTGCTCTCAAAAGTTGTCCCCATGGCCTCAAAATGGCCTTGGTTAAATAGTTGGGAAAGTTGGTTTCTCATCCCCAACTTCCTCTCAAAAATTAGGCTCTAAAAATGCCCAATAACTCCCAAAATAGGCTTAATTACATTTAATAAACCCAAAATCGGTTAAAAACCACTTTATAAACTATAATATAGTTATGAAACGGGCCTTATCCCCCTTCGGACCAGCGCGCGCCCTTTTTATGGTCACATTAGTGTTAATATGGCCAAGCGCTTAGCCCAAAGGGCTAGCGCTGGCCCCAAACTGCATTGGCACTTGGTATCGTGGCTCTTTTCCATATGGCCATGGGCCATAATCGTTTGTAACCAAACGTTAAAATGCGCGGGCATAATATTTGAAACCCCGCCCCGCGCACATGGTCACATGCAATCCAATGGAACCAGGGTCAAATATTAAAACCGCGCCCGTTTCGTATACACAAGCAATTCCCGTGGCCCGTTGGTCGAAACCCCGTTGCGAAGGCGCTAACTGTGGAGGAGGTCTGGGGTTTGAATCTCCTGAGCTCAAAAAAAACTTTTGACTCTAAGACCAATTAGACAAATCCTGGGGTGCCACGTGGAAGCCTGTGATTGGGCCACGTGGCACCTTTACATCCACTCGAAGAATGCCATGTGTCAATCATCTATTGGTCCACATCATCACATCTGTACACCCAATCAGCCTTGCCACATCATCACTATGTCGGAATCCATAATGTCCAGTCATCATGCCACGTCATCCGCTGATGTCATCCGTGCCACGTGTCACCCTTCCAGTGGTGACACGTGTCACTTCAGGATTGGTCCAACTGCACGCCAAAAATGCCAAATCAGCCTAACACGTGTCACTGCCGAAGGCTGCCACGTGTCCTGTATGGACTGACACGTGTCCTGTAGGGACAGGTACAGTCAGCATCCCAAAATTTTGCCTGTTTGGCTTGGCGGACAGAATGCGATATCTTCTCCATACGGACTTCATTTGACAAAGTAAATATACTACCGAAATCAGGAAGACGAGACGGACATATTGGTGTTGGTTTCATTGGATTCCAAGAACTTTCATTTTTGAGCATTTTTCATGCCCTGTCAAGCTTCTGAATTCAATTTCGGATCACACCTCCCCACAATAAGACCTTTTGGTCCCCAAAAGGTTACTGACCAGTCAACAAGCTCGGGAAATGCCACCCGACTTGCCCTCTATCTCTGAACTCTGTCCTGTGCACCTGTCTCATCAAGATCAACTGTAACATAACCATGACAACTGACAGTATATTGTTAGCCATTGCAACCCTGTTACATCTTCGAATGACTTATGGTTGAGTTTTTTTTAATTTGCATGAATTAATTGACCATTGGGAAACTTAATGAAAGAACGAGAAAAGAGAAGGAATTATACAGCCATTAACATATTTGCAGATCTGAAAAACAACAAACCATAATACACAGGTTGATAACGGAGTTTGGCACAACTTTGCCTACGTCTCCGGGCCTTTTCTCTATGGGGGAGGCTTCTTTATTTCTGTTTGAAAGCTCAATGGTACATCTTTACAATGCCGAATGGCTTCTAGACTGATCTAGTCTTGTTCGCCCAGATCTCTGGAACCATGCACAAAAAACGACAGCTGAATTGGATGTCCGGAACTCTCAGAAACGGTCCGACAACATCTCCTCCTCAACGGCTTCCCTGCCTCAAACTGGCTTTGACTTGGCTTCTCCTCAGCATCTCTGCTCTGAATTGCTCTCAAAAGCTGTCCCCATGGCCTCAAAATGGCCTTGGTTAAATAGTTGGGAAAGTTGGTTGCTCATCCCCAACTTCCTCCCAAAAATTAGGCTCTAAAAATGCCCAATAACTCCCAAAATAGGCTTAATTACATTTAATAAACCCAAAATTGGTTAAAAACCACTTTACAAACTATAATATAGTTATGAAACGGGCCTTAGCCCCCTTCGGCCCAACGTGCGCCCTTTTTATGGTCACATTAGTGTTAATATGGCCAAGTGCTTAGCCCAAAGGGCTAGCGCTGGCCCCAAACTGCATTGGCACTTGGTCTCGTGGCTCTTTTCCATATGGCCATGGGCCATAATCGTTTGTAACCAAATGTTAAAACGCGCGGGAATAATATTTGAAACCCTGCCCCGCGCACATGGTCACATGCAATCCAATGGAACCGGGGTCAAATATTAAAACCGTGCCCATTTCGTATACACAAGCAATTCCCGTGGCCCGTTGGTTGAAACCCTGTTGCGAAGGCGCTAACTGTGGAGGAGGTCCGGGGTTCGAATCCCCCGGGCTCAAAAAAAACTTTTGACACTAAGACCAATTAGACAAATCTCGGGGTGCCATGTGGCAGCCCTTGATTGGGCCACGTGGCACCTTTACATCCACTCGAAGAATGCCACGTGTCAATCATCTATTGGTCCACGTCATCACATCCGTACACCCAGTCAGCCTTGCCATGTCATCGCTACGTCGGAAGCCGTACTGTCCAGTCATCATGCCACGTCATCCACTGACGTCATCCGTGCCACATGTCACCCTTCCAGTGGTGACATGTGTCACTCCAGGATTGGTCCAACTGCGCGCTAAAAATGCCAAATCAGCCTGACACGTGTCACTACCGGAGGCTGCCATGTGTCTTGTACGGACTGACACGTGTCCTGTACGGACAGGTACAGTCAGCATCCCAAAATTTTGCCTGTTTGGCTTGGCGGACATAATGCGATATCTTCTCCATTTGGACTCCATTTTTGGTTTCGTCGTATTCCGAGCACTTTCATTTTTGAGCATTTTTCATGCCCTGTCAGGGTTCTGAATCCTATTTCAGATCAGAACCATTCCTTGAACAATTCCCATGACACATCTTGGACGACCATGTTCAGTTGAGGTAGGAGAGTCTTCCACCATAGAAGAGTGCTTCACTTCAATTGAAATACCACCATGCAGACCTTCATTTTGGAGGTTGTAACCACAAAGTGCGAAGCACCTCGCCATGTTCTCCAACCATGCCTCGAAGGCTGAGTCGTCCGTGGCACCTATGAACTTAGGAATCTTAAACTTATTGAGTTCTCCATGAATTCTACCACTGCCAGCTAGAGTGCACCGTGAACCGTGATTGGGTATAGGCACCTTTGCCTCATCTCTAACTAGGCGGTTAGTCACAACCCCTGACATCCTCTGGAAGGACCTTGTCAGACCAACAAAATCCCCCACAACAATATTTTCCTGCCCAAGACTTGTTCGTCTCCTAGGGGTTAGAGCCCTCTAGCACAGTTTCTACTGGAGGTGCCACATCTCCTCCCTTAGCACCATGTCGTCTACTTCTACGACGTCCTCTATCCAAGATTACCATAGGGACAATTTAATATTTTTTAATTATATATAAATTATTAATCAAGTGTTTAATAAAGTGGAAGGCATAATGAAAACAAGTTGCAGGGTTGAACCCGCTCTGATACCATGTGTAAGGATCCCCTCATTACTAAAACAAACAAATTACATTTTTTCTTTTGTTAGGATAAAGAATCGTCACACATAATTCATAGCAACACATAGACAACATGACATTAAAATTAAAGCATTACAAGTGACACACCATCGAAATCCATAACAACACGTGTTAGCGCATTAACATAAATCACAGCGATACATAATCAACACATAAACAATGACTAAATTAAGCATCTTCATAATTAAAGGTTGTACTTAATTAACACATCATCATAATAATTAACGACGCAATCAACACGTCAATATCATCTAAAGAAAAATACCAATAAGTGATTAACCATGCCACTGAATAACAATGAGCTACCCGCCCAACCTAACCTACAAGGTTAGGACTACCAAGAAACATAAGAAACACTCAAATCCAGGATTCATCTGATTTATTTTGACCGCTTAAGGTCTCAGGGCTGGCGATTGTTCTGAGGAACAAGGAGGTCTCTAAATCTCGCTAAAACCAATCAAGTCGACAATCAAATAGATCAATCAATCAATCCTAATCATAAATTAAACATGGCGCAAGATTAATAAATCACATAACTCATCATATACCAACATTCAATTCAAGGCACAAGATTAAGAAAATTCACAACCGATCATACATCAACGTTTAATTTCAAGATGCAAGATTATCTAGTTACTAAATCGTTATATGTCAACATTATTCCAAGGCGAAAGAGAAACACATTACTCGTCACAGCACATCAATATTTTCATTGCATGCGAGAAATATAATTACTAGTCAACCATACATCAAATTAATTAAGGGGGAGGAGTAATCATTAGTTTTAGTTCACATCGCAAGGAATCCATTCACCTAACCACTCACATATCACATAAATGTTATGGTGCATAAAATTCTACCACATACATGCATCAATTTAATAGGTCCATAGCCACCTCTGAAGCACTTCATCAATATTCCACTACATTAACATAGATTGATTAACTGAAGAACTTACCATCTACTATTATTAATCAAGGAATGATCTAAGGATAATTCTTATCGACAAGATGTGATTGTCCTGTGCCTAAACAAATTCTACAACACACCCCTTGATTTTTAATCTAACAGGTTAATTTCTATATCATACTAAAGGAACTAACTACAAGGAGCTAACGATTAAAAGTACAAGAAGATGATAAAAGAAACTAGAAAAAACACCTTCTCCTTAAGGCTACCGGTGTAAAAACACTTATTGTCATCTTCTAGATAAAAGGTTAAATTTCAACCTAAGGATATGTAATACTCGCCAATTAACAAATTCAATTCTGTAAGGATTACAAGAATACCCAACCACTGGATACGGTACCATAGGCATCGTGTGGATCATCTTTATTAACTCAATAATCAATCCCAAGGGTTTTTAAGATGCTTTGTATCTATTTTCTAATCTAGGACATTCGACTTCAAAGGGTGATTCAATATACATCCAACTAAATTTTAGTAGCAAGTAAGACATGTATGAACAAGAACTGGGTTGAACTTGGGTTCACTTATCTAATTAGGCTTGGCTTCGAGTGAACTAAGAATACCTGGACCCAATAATACATGGAAGGGATCACACTACTAAACATATCCCATTGAAGAATTAAAACAAATTATGAACACGCAAAAAGCGATGGACTAGTAAGTCACTTGCATATAAAAAATTTACCACAAGGATATCAATCCATCCATACCCTAATTATGATATTGACATGAGGACCCTCACGGAAATATAAACAAAAACAAAACGAAGAGGCAACACAAGGTTCCTCCATATCCGGGTAAGGGAAGAATTCCAAGGAAAGCAATAGCCAAAGGAAGATGTGTAAGTATTGGTAACAGTCAACAAGACACGACTTTCCAAGGAAGTGTCGATCTCTAAGGTGAATGTAAACCCCACCAGCATGACCACCCCAAATCCTAAATTGATTTCTGTTCATTAGATCTAGGCATGAGAAGGGAAATTAAAAAAAAAAGGGGAATGAGAATCTGAGACATCGCCCTCCCCCACAAATAGATATTTGGTTAGGTATTAAGAAAACACAGGGGAGACACACTTGGACGTGCCCCTCACTCCAGCAAGATATTGTGGAAGAGGGCTACACTACAACTAGGCGATCACAGACTACTCTCGAGGCCCATAGTTTCACCTTCGCTTCCCATCAAACTCGCAAGTTAGAAAAATGCCCAAGTGGAAGCTCCATGTATGTGTATTCAATTAATTAATGTGCAGGGTGTTTTTATTGTCAGGGAAACTCATAGGTGAATTCTACCACACATTCCATTATTTAACACTTTGTTGTGTGTTTTTACTAACAAGAAGCACCAATGTGGTAGCCACACGCCTTCTCATTAATTGATTGTTGTGCAAGGTTTTTGGCAGTCAAGAAATCACCTAGGGAGGGAGCTCCACACAATCCTATTATTTGATTGCGGTGTAGGATTTTGGTACTAAGGAAATATATGAGGGAGGAAGCCCATGCACTCTTATCAAATCAATTATGTGAAAGGTTTTTACAGACAAGAATTCTGCAAGGAGGAATCCCATGCATTCTTATTGAATCATTATTGTGAAATATTTTTACAGACAAGATTTCACCAAGGAGGAATCCCACACCTAAGGGGTTGAGCTTCGTTGCTCGCAGAATAAAATATTACAAGCATGGATTACATGCGAGGGTTCAGAAGAAATCAGAGAGGTAAACAACTCGTAGCGAAGCTATGTATTACCTCAGTTTTGTACTGGTTACAATCATTAACAACATTCCAAGAAGAGATCCTACGAAGGGGGAAATGAAATAACAAAGTAAGATGTTTTAAATTAAAAATTATTCTCGATAAAACTCCTTCTATAATAATCAACAGTTAGGGAACTGCAAAATTCAAAACGGAGTTTTATTGTATCATTGGAAAAATAGAAAACATTACATATACAACCAATCTTATGACAATTCAAGTGACAAGGGAATATATTCGATACCAGTGTGTTCATTACATATTCAGAGAAATAGAAAAAAATACATACATAACCAATCTTATTACAATTCATGCACAAAGGAGAATATTCTCATCGATGAAGCTAGGCTTGGGAATTCTCTTCAACAACTGGCGGTCCTTTCGTCCCCCCACTTTCTAATTGTAGAGATATCACTAGTACCTCCCATCCAATGCTAGGGGTACTCTTCTTCCCCCTTCTCCCCCCGAGCTGCAAAGGGTCAATGCACAAATACAACCAAAATCCTCTAGCTCCCAGCTCATCTCATTTTGACGGGCTTAAATGACACACCATCAACTGGAAGGTCAGATCATAACCGAGGTTGTCTACTTAATCCAATTCATTTGGTATGATTTGACCCGATGAGTTTAATGGCTCTGTTAGCCAACTAAATTCCCAAAAACAGTAAAAGAAATAAACTAATTTAAAGCTATGATTCTAACAAATGAGATATTACTTACTAATGTTTATTAAAAAGAAATGTGAATATACAAATGATTATAAAAAATCTATGTACAGTTTACAAGGTTTACTTGAAATCTTGTGAAAATGAATGTTCATAATAATGTTTCAAAATAAGATAAAGTAAGAACATAAATCTTTTTGTTTTTTTAATTTTTAAATATTTTAAACTAATAAGTACTAAGCAAATACAATTGAAACAATGACATAGAAACTATCAAAGATAATTAATGCAATCATCGTCTCATTCATATAAAAACAAATCTGAATAAACTAAAGCAATGCACCTACTAACCTCTCACTGATCAACAATACTAAGCTAAATTCATCTCTCTGTACTTGTATGAACTCCTCTTAACCTGTGTCAAGTTTAAACCTATGAAGAAAGCAAGCATAATACTTCCCGAAGAAATTCAAGGAAGTGTTTCATATTCTGGAGCGAGTTTATAACTATAGAAAAACAAATAATTATATATCTTGTGACCTTGAAATGTCCAATAACTGAAAATGAAAGAAATTCCAATTCTCAGGAATGGTGTTACTAGCTATATAGCATCATATGTAAACTCAAAATACTTGAATAGATGATCAATCACAGATATAAACTAAACCAAAAGATAATGAACAACATAAAGAAAAACATGATATAAAATATTATGTGCATAACTGACTAAAGCTAATTCAACACAGATAACATTTCACATCAAGAAATTACATGAGAATACAATAAAAAAACATTGCAAAGTCTACATAGGATGAAAGCCAAAGAGTAAATTGTTTTCTCATATAGCTTCAACAAAATATGTTCGTCATATGGTTCACGAAGAAATTTTAGGATAATAGACTCTTAAAGATTGAAAACATTGTTATATAAATGATATAAATTAACCATGTATTGATAAAACAGACTAAAGCTAATTTAAATCAATGCATAATCAATTATTCAAATAACATGAAGATATTATAATGAAAATAAAATAATTTTACTCAGAGGACAAAATCCATTGACATATTGAAATTCCATATTCTTCTTTGAAAATACTTGTCCATTCTCCCAAAGATTCCAACTATCTGTTACTCCATTTGAAAAGAAAAAAGTTTACAAAATAAATGATATACAAAAGAGAAAGGATAAAAATCCTCCTCTCAATTTCTTCCATCCCCATGGCTCTGAACTTTCTCATATATTTATACAATGAATGAACAGTCTGGACGTCACTAATAATTCTTGCTACCTGAAATTTTCCTTGTAAAGAGACACAGATATCTCTCAAATCGTGCATTTGTTTGAGAAAATTTGTGCGTGTAAGATAAATGGGTTAATTCTGGAAATGCATTTTCAACCATTTCTTCAAATTCCTTACGGTTTGGCTAAAACAAGTCCCGGAAAATTGTCTATATGTTCTTGAACGCATTTCCAAATCTTATTTGTTGGTGTTCATAATTTGTTTGCAGCAATCCAATATTATTTTTGGATCAATTATCCTGAACGTATTTAGATAATAAAATCAATCCATCATCATATCCGTACCAAATAACTGATAATAGACACCTGTGAAACAAAAAGAAACGTAAATTGATAACCTAAAAATTGTGAATAAAACAAAATCTAGAACAATAAAATGAAAAATGAATTTAAAACAACTATAATTTCTAAAAAAACATTGTTTATATTTTCCTTTCAAATATGATCTTAAAATTCTAGAAGCTTCAAGTTGATGGAGAGGAGAAAAATATTAATTTGGGGTTTTCACAAAATCAAACAAATAATAGATAATTATTTTTTTTATTCTTTTATTTTTATTTTGAAATGAGATGCAAACTAACAAAATAATTTAATTAATTAAACCTACCAAATGATTTTGTGAAAATGATCGTTAATGAGCAAAAGCCGAAAACATAATCATAATTTAAATGAAAGTAAAAGTTGATAAAAATTAAGATTTTCATTTGAATTAAGATTTCTATGTTCATCTCTCCCTCATTAAAATTTGATCAAATTTGAACAAATGTCATAGAAAAGATGTGTCATAGTAAAAAATCCCAAATTATGAAGCTCGTCCATCAACTTTAAAACTCTATAGAAAGCAAAACGAAATGGCATTTAAATTTCATGAAATTCAAACCAAATAAAATAAAATAATATAAAATCAAACCAATCTCGAAACAAAGAAAACCAATACCAATCCAATCAAGTCAAAGGGAAACAAATGAAGAATCCAAGTAAAATTTCGAGGGACCCTAGATTTTTTTTTAAAGACAAATAAAGGGTTTGTTGGGGCCCAAAAAATGGCGACTTATTGGGTGAATCAGTTATCTCTAACCTATTAAACTTTCATTGCAGGGAAGAAGAATAAGACTTGGATATAATTTTAAGCTGCTTTGAAACAAATCCACTTTAATATTACACAATGTTAAGACTAGCTCAGATTTATAGAAAACTATCATAAAAGAAGAAAAGAATAATTTTACAGAGGATAAAAACCTGAAGTTGTGTTTTAATCAAAGAGTCACGATGTTTATAAAAGGACTTCAATACCGTTGACAGAGCCACTGCTGCCAGCAGGCGTCCATAACCTTGGCATGGATGTCATTTAACCCACTCAAATGCTTTAATCCCATACAATATTTGTATCCACATGATGTATACCTCCATAAAAGTTAATTTAAAATCATACACTTGATACCTCTTAACCTGACATTGCTTCGCTCCCAGCAGGCCTATTCAGTACCCCGACGAAGTTGTCTTGGTATCATGTGTGCAGTTACCTGCTGCCAGCGAGCCTGTTCAGTACCCTGACATCTTTGCACACACTTCGCACACTTAATTTCTTCCAACCTTCTTATTCCACTTTTAAATAATAATAAAATTATATATTTATTGATGACAAAGAGAGTGGGGTGATACTGGAGTTAATTGCAATACAAGTGAACAATTGATCATTTTTGTTTCTTTCAAAATGGGAAGTTTTATCATGGTTTAGAGATTTTAGATTTCATTTAAGAAATCATCTAGAGAATGGGGAAGCACTTAAAAGTGATTTCTTAAGAATATGGATGACGTAAAAAGTCCAAGGATAATCGTAATTACCAAAGATCTTGACAAATTTCAGGGGCAATACTCTGACAGAGACCATTTAGGATTTCATAGTACCCAACTGACTTACAAATCAATTATCTAAGCTGAACCTTAACATCATAAATTGTTTGAACTATTTCAAATTGTTTTCAAAAAAATAAGTCTTGAAATGAATGCTTCCTTTGAAAATCGCTCTTTGATCAGAAATATAATTATTCAAAAAGACAGACAAGAAGAAAGTTCAATCAAAGAAAGAAAAAAACTAAAAAAAACACACAACAAATTGAATCAGATTTTATTAATGGGATTCAAAATCAGAAGTATATCAAAACAAACAAAATCGAAAGAGAAAAAACACACTTTCAAAAAAAAATTTGGTGAAAGATAAACCCGAGATTTGGGATCTACTAGCATCCCACTATAAAATAAAGGAAGAACTAAATCATATAAAATCTCATGTGCGAGCAAGTTATTTTCTTAACGTAGTGATGCATAAGATGTTACTTTGATCAAGCATTATTATTAAAAATAAAAGAGACTAAAAGGAAACAGAAGAATCCTTAATAATATGAGTGCAGTCCTACTCATGGAACCTTGGGTTAGGGTTGAATTGATAGTTCAAATTTACTTATCTCTTTACTTTCCATTTAAAATTTTCATGATTATAGTGCATTTTTGAAAAGAAATATTCAACGAAAAGAAGAGAGAAAAATATTTAAAGTGGACTCCCCTTACAACATTCATATTAGGCCTGCAGGGGTTTAGTCTAGTGGGAAACAAACCTACTGTTAAGGCATTCATGTTGTTACGTAGGTCACAAGTTCAAACCTTGATTTATCCGGAGGTGTGATTGCAGGCTATACAATTCTCCCCTGGGGTTATAAGGTAGCCGACAGCATTTGACCCCGTGTCACGCGAGTATGATACTGCCGTTGTTGCCAATTCCCCTAGTCATAAAAAAAACATTCATATTATGGTTTTCTTGGTGTGCCCACTTGTGTTCATAACTGCATTATTTCAAAGAGAAACAATGAGAAATAAAACTAAAGGAAACTTACTCCTAAACCTACTCTAAACTACTAAATAGATCAAAACGCTAAGTAAAATTGTATTTCCAGTGCAACCACAAGAGCATCTTCAATCCTGCAAGGCATAGAAAATAAAAAATCAGAATAAAAGAATGTAGTATTTGCAGATACAAAATAAATATGTCATGCTTACCTCCTATATATTATATTAAAAAAAAAACAATCACGACCTTACCATTTTTTTGAAACTTCTTGATATATGAATCCTCCAACCATTCTGCAATCTTGTCATGATATGGGTCATAATGGCATGGAAGAGTGTAAGTAAGTTTGGAAAACTTGTCCATATTATGAGGACCTGACATAACCATCAGTCAAGGTTGAAGTGCCCCATCCTCTTGACAATTCTCCAAGTATTCATCCATTTCTTCACATGGAGGATCTAAAAAAATCATGTCATGCTTAATTCCTATATATTTAGGTAGAAACAAAGAAGACACAACTTTGTCTTTATTATGAAGATTTTTTAGATACAACTCTTCAAGCCATTCTAAGATCGTGTCATAAAAATTAGGATGCAAGCTATGACTTTGATGAAATGGATATATCAATGGGGTACACATCATAAGAGGATTCATGAGATCAGTTAGATTATTGGTTTGAAGACTTCCTTTGATGAGATGGATCATTTCAAAATGTGAAGCATAAACGTTAAAATTCAAACTAATCAAAGACCGAATATGCAATATAGAATATTTGATCTCCATAAGAATGAGTGCACTGTCTTTTTCAAAAATAAATCGTGTAAAATAATCTTGCAACATGTATTTTTCCATGCGAGTGATGAAAGTGAAAGAGCATCAAATCCGAATTCATAAATGTTATGTTTGGAACTAATTTCACCAAATCTTGGTATATCGAAAAAATCTGATTGTGACAAAAAAGAGAAAGATACCATGGGTAAATTATCATGTCCACCAGAGTCTAAGAAGAGATCGAGATATAAAGAGTAAAAGGAATCAGAAATGAACACATGA
The DNA here is from genome assembly GCA_032191745.1 of Picea mariana. Classification (NCBI taxonomy): domain Eukaryota; kingdom Viridiplantae; phylum Streptophyta; class Pinopsida; order Pinales; family Pinaceae; genus Picea; species Picea mariana. The sequence continues at coordinate 22,214 of JASDQU011443804.1, forward strand.
AAAGAATCTCTTGAGCTATGATATTTATCAATGGTATTATCAAGACATTCTTCTTCACTTTCCTTAAAACTTTCACTCTGTTTTGATGATAAATTCTTCAACATAATATGATCATCTAAATTTGTCTCATGTATGATAGATAATTCAAAACTTTCATGACAAACATCTAATCTTTCATGTGGATAAGGTATGATTTGTGTATGAAGGTTTAAGATTTATTCTTCCAATTGCAGATCTACATCTCTAATAAGTTTCATTGGAATGTTACAATGCTTAAGATCATTTTCATCACCTAAGTGTCCATCAATAACTGAATTTAAGTACTGATTAGAGAAAGAGTTATAATAATATGAACATTCACCTCGACCAAAGATAAAATCTTCTTCAGCAATGGTCAAGGGATGATTATACAATGATTCAGAGGAAAAACCAATTTGATTGTCAGTAAGAACATTTTCAATAGGTTCTACCTCCCTTGCTTGTTCAAAATTTTTGGATGGATTCCTCTCATCCTATGAACAAAATTCTTCTCACAATTGAGTGATAGGATTTGTAACCAATTCATCATTCGTGCTTGAATATGAGTGGATGAAAGGGATTCAAGCATCATAGAGGAGATTTAGTACAAATGACATGTCATCAATATTAAATTTACAGAGAACATGATGGATTCTTGTTGAAAATCCTACTGGAGATGAATTGTCATTGATTAATAAAGTCTAAAATTATTCACATAATTGATTGTAATAATAGTTTTCAAAAGCATCTAAAAATTCATCTACAAATTCAAACCAATCAATAATGTGATATGCTTGAAAAGACTCAAACCAATGTTTAATTCGACCCCTGAAAGTAAAAGAGAACTGTAACATCCTGCTCTGGTGCACTGAGAAAACTTATTCTTTGAGGACACTTGCTCGCAAGTGATCCGGACTATTATGATATTAATACATTTGTCCTTGATTATGATGCGTTATGATAGATGACATGATGTTTTACTGCATTGACATAGACAGGTGCTATTGACTCGGTTTTACTGAGTGTTCAGGGTTTTGGACCTTGAGTATGCAGAGGCATTGACGGAACCCCTTGGACTCTGGATCGAGTCAGGGAGTGTGCTATTGGGGTTTGATGTTTTTACTGTGATTTTAGTACGTTTGATTAGATG
>JASDQU011443805.1:5239-21526 GCA_032191745.1 Picea mariana
CTTAGTTTGATATCTTATATAATGCTTATCTTTTTTCTTCCCAAATTTGTCAGTATCAACATTTTCTGATATTTCATCATCAATGTTGATAGATTCTCCTGCATATTTCAATTTAACATTTATATTAAAAAAAAAAAACCGAACATAAATTCATTAAACTATATATACAAGTGTTCATCTTGTATTATCTAAATTTGTGTACATACTTATATGTGATTTTCCTTTTGCTTCAATTTAGGTTTCAACATCTTCTTCGACATTATGAGACAAATCTATTTATGTTTTTTGAAAAACATCAAATTGTAATTATAATCAATTATATTAAACACTATTTTAAATTTGAATTCTATGCTTTTAATATAGACAATATGTGCATGCATACCTGGTTGGACTTCTTCTTATTGAAAATCTGTATTTACATTATCATTGTTTCTTTCTTCAATATTTGCACGTTCTCGTTTATTTCTCCAATAATGTTCTTTCCTTTGTTCGTTATGGTGAGTATCATCTCGAGTGTGATCAAATTTTCTCTTGCACAAATTTTTTTTCCCATGACTTTTATAGTTATCTATAAAAGATATGTTCAACAAAGACTTCACCTTGAAGAAATGCTCAACATTTATATTTCAACATATAAATTGTTATTCCAATAAAAACTTGAACAAACATCAATTACCTTATTCAACAAAAACCAAAAAGATGATTCAAAACTTTGTTTAGGTGCTCTAGAAAACCATCAAACAAGCGATGAATTGTGTTAAATGTGTTCGACCGAAAGCGTATTTATATGATTTGGCGTGAAATGGAACGATATGACGTGTCTTTTCATTTTTTTCGACTAACAAAATTCGCTCAACCATCTTTCGGCCGAAAACCTTGGAAACTGTTTAGTTTTGACGGTTTTTGTTAGAATTTAGTCTTTCGGCTGAAAGAATATTGTTTCGACCAAAATATTCTTTCGGCCGAAAATGAGAAATTGGGACTATATATAGAAACCAAAGAATTCCCCGAGGCTTACCTGAAATTTGGAGGTTGCAGACTCCTGCAAATACTCAGAATTTGGTTTGGAAAATGACACCAGTATTTGCAAAATTGAATCTACTTTCAATTCCTACAATTTTTTTTCATTTTCATTATTTTTATCTAATTTAATTTAATTTAAAAAAAAAAACACTACATAATATTTTCAGTAGACATTATGATTCAGTGAAATGAAATATTCGTATCTCTAAAAATACACAGTGAAAAATTTATATTCATAATCCTTAAACTGTTCTTTTCAAAAGGGTGTTTTTAGATTTTACTTTTAATTAAAAATTAAGATAGATACAAGGTGGAGGAAAATATGTGTTTAAAATCTGCAACGTTTTTAGCTTGGTCAACTTCAAAAAATTCTAGAAATTATAATATCCATCCGTTAGATTCAAAATTATAGTCATAATAAAATAGAGTCTTTGTAGATTGTTGGAGTATACTTCATTTGTTAAAAACTTAATTTTAATAATAGATACATTGTTGGAGGAAAAAATAACTCATTATCATTACTTTCATGTTTAAGGAACATATTGTTAGACATTGTCAAATTGACATACCAAATCTTAATAAAACAAATTTGCAAAATAGTCATTGGAAAGATAACAAAATTGCTCACAAGCTTTGTTTTTACTGTAAAGTGAAATTCTAAATAAAAAAAATACTTTTGTATGCCGGAAGTTGAAGAACTTGTGAAAATATATATTTTTTTCTCATAAAACAAGCAAAATAGACACCCATCTTCATGATTTCACCCACACTCTAACTGATTGGATATAGCATAAAAGGATCATTTTCCTCATAGAGAAAGGTAATGAATCTGTAAGCCCATTTTATCCCTGTTGTTGTTGATTTCTTGACATGGAAACCCTTGTTTCCAGTTTCCCCCTGACCACCGACATTATCTTGCCAAGAGTTTCTCTATATACTCTCTTTGGGCATATGGTGATAATTGAGGAAAATATATGAAATAATCTTACTCAAGCATTTTCAGATCCTGCTTGGCTAAAGAAAGATAGATGGGAATATCACCCTATGTTTATAGCCATAAAAATTGGTATCCTAATTCACAAATATTGCTTACAAGTTGTTAGGTTGGTTTTTTTTATAAATAAAAGCTTGCTGAAAAATTCATTATTTATGTAATTTTCTGAACATAACAGATGATGAAATAAATATAGAGACATAGGTAAAGACACCAAGTCAATAATCAAAACAGATGAGACATAAAGCAATTGTTTATTTCATTCCAATTCATCAAAAGAATCGTTCTCTTTACAAAATTTCCTAAGGAAGTTTTGGACCAAAGTCAAACTTAGATGTCCCCGATGAATCATACAAAAGGACTTCTGACAGAAAGTAAAATACTAAACTTTAAAATCTAAGTCAGCTTGCCACATATTGCTTCCCACTCGACTCTTCATAATAGCCTTCATCAACCATGAAATTTAATTCACAAACAGATAAGTCTACACTGACTATCAAAGATAGATCAATACCTTTGAAGAACAAGTGTCTGAATGATGTAATTCAACCCTGAATATTCTTGTATACAATAGGACCTTGCTATCATAAAAGAGAATTAGGCTTCCAATGAATTAAAGAATGAATGAAAACTGATTTATCTCAAACAAAAACTCAAAGAGCAGACCTTAGTATGCTTCTCCTTTTATTCTCCTCTTGTCCCTCCTTTTCCTTTTTCCTTTAAGAAATTTGAATTAGTTGAAGTAGTTGAACTACTTCTTTAGTTAAGTTAACTAAAACTCAACCAACTTTTTAGTTAAGGGGGGAGAGTAATAAAATCATAATAAGGGTTTTTAATAAATAATAACTAGTAGGTGGGACCCCTTGTGACTCCCATCATCACTTTCATATTTTGACAATTTATATCAATGATAATTGAAATTATTTCCAAAAATATATTGCCCATATATCCAAAAAAATAGTGTGTTGTCCAAAATTTCAGAATTCAACTATTTTCAGCAATCAATAAATAAAAACACTTAAAATCCATATTTTCCACTCTGGGAGGCAATCTTTCCCTTGTTGTTGTTGTCACGCTTTGATCTTTCTGAATTCTCCTTAGGTTGTGTGGAGCCTTTAGGCCTAATCTCATTGATCACATGAGAGAAATCATCTCTCAAATGCATGCGGGAGGACACGGATTTGGCAGAGTCATTTGAGGGTGAGGAGGGGGTAGCAATGGATTTTCCTTTGTCGAGAGCATGTTGGGCCTCAGTTTTTAACATTTTTCTTGCATGAGAAGACTGTACTAGTGAGTGGATAGGGGCAGCTTGGAAAATTTGATTAATAGGTGGAGGAGGAGGTTGAGATAAGTTAGGTCAACCACGATGTTGGGAGATTGTCGAGTGGACAATCTCTTGCCATCCGTCGTTTTCTGGGACTTCAGGTTGCAGTGAGACATGAGGAGGCACTGGGATACTAGGAACCTATGGGGCTTGAAAGGGAGGTCTTTCAGGCCTAGGTTGGACCACTCCTTGCCCAATCCATTTAAAAAATCCATCTTGAAATAGTTGGCCTAACTCTTGCGAGTCTACATCAAATTGTATAGAGAATCTTGGCCTTCTAGGGCCCATGTTCCAACTTCCTCTTCCTCGATTACCCCGGCCATGTCTACCTTTGCTGAAAAAGATAATTCCTATATGCATTATTGATTAGAAAATAGTTTCTTTAACAATCATACATGACAACTCTTTTTAAATAAGAAATAAAATTTGGCTCAACAACATATCAGACTCATGCAATCCAATCCATACAAATCATTTAATAGTTGTCAATGAGAAGGGGGTGAACAAGGGTTCTGGGATATGCGATGGGTTGTATTGAGTGAAAAATGTTAAAATTAAGGGGAAAAGATCATGATTACTACTCACGGACATCAAACAATCAACTGTATCATAAACCAAAAGAATATACCACTGTAATTCATCCCTACGATCCTTTAACTGTCATAATACAAAATTTATCTTAACTGTAATTAATTTTAGAAACAGGGAGTGGATAGTGAATAGGGGAAGGCGATGGGATTGTAATGTGATAAAAGTGAAATAATTGTAGGGAAAAGAGCGAATATTTTTTGTAAAATCAATTAAGTAATCCATAAAACAGTTATGTATTCAATACAACGATTCCAACAACAATTAAACGGTTACTATGTCTTAAAACTTGTTTACTGTCCCACATCCAATTATTTTAAAAAAATTCAATTAATACAGTGTATAATCATACTCAGAATCATCATGCCTTTCACCCATCTTGTTAAAAGAATTAAGTTTCTTTTAATTTCCTTCCCTTTTATATTAAAAACAAAATCCAAAGGAACACACAGTCATATGCTTCAACTCTGTTCAACATATAAAAATATCAACCATTGCCAATAATTTGTAATTTCTCAAATCAAACATAGGCGCAATTCTTTCCTGAGTTGAACAAACTCTTTTAAAACATGCTTGATTTCGTTCTTTTGACAATATTAACAATTAAATTTGCAATGAAACCATACTACAAAAACATCGTGCTTCATCTCGAATGGTGCAATAAAACAAAACGATGCACGATGTCTCCATAACCATAAAAAGTAAACAACCAAGTCTCAGTCATCAAATTTCCAATTTGTAACGATCCCGATCGGGACGAATTAAACACATGGCAACCACCAGCTTCAATGGATAACACGTTGTAGGAACACACAGACCAACGCATAATGAAAAGAGGAATCATTGTGAATGCAAATTACTGTATACTTCGAATCAACCAATTTAATCAAAAAACGAGTTGGGTTATCGATTTAACTATCACAACAAAAGGAGGTAGTGACAGTATACCAATCCTCATTTATAAATTACAAATTTTCAAAAACACGATCAAACATAGACGAGACAAATATCAAAGCTACTGTCAAAACCACTTAACCAATTTATGGCAGTCAACAAGATACCCGACAAGAGTGTGACTGGTTAGGGTTATCCAAATCGGGCTCTATAACCATGAACAAAAGAATTAGTCAAGGGTTCATTCGGTCACTAAACATAGAGATACTAGAGGTCGACCACATCGACAGTAGGTGGGAAACCTTTGAAACAAGCACGGTGGAACCAAAATCTTTAATAACTCTTAAATTGTAAAATAGTTTGATAGTTCAACACCAGGTAGGGTAGGAAATGATGTAGAGGAGAAGATATTTCTCACTGGATAGTAACCAATACCAAGAATGCGCAGAGGCATAACCCTCGCGTTTTGTTTTCCAATAGTCTAACCAACTTATAACAATGTTGATGGAAATGTAGACCCTAGGTATTACCAACAACCCTAAATCATACTTCTTGGCATAATGGCCACCCCATAACTAGTTGTTTTGATGCCAATACCACAAAATAATCCCACGACCAGGTAGAAAACTCCATGAACATGGCTATGGAGGATACACAGTGACCAAAAGGAGTTTGAAACATACACAACAATGCCATATCAACCGAATAAAACTGGGTATGGTTACCATTAATTGTGAGGAGGCGGCCATCAAGGCTAAACAGAGTGAAACCCTCCAACAAAACACCCATAACTACTTTAAAACATTAGTGAGCCATGACTGTTTCCACCACACAGAACAACCAAAGAAATCACAGCTTCAGCCATCAATTTTTTCATTTGCAAGCGAATAACCACACAAGCATTCCATAGAAAACACCAATGCATTTACACATTTTCCAATCTCAGGAAAACACAAGCCAACACATTATCAAGCCAACGTTCATTTCATACACAGAGTGAATTCATGGATGCGCGAAAAGAACCATACCTATAACCAATGGCTTTAAAAATGCGAGTTGGTCGAGCATTTCCTTCCATGCTTGAATCTCGGAGCTTAACCACAACAAATCCAAATGACAATAACCATGCTAGGGTGATGACCCAGTGTGACAAGTATGCAGTGACATGTATTTACTGCACGTCACTTCCATCCTCCACTCCATTCAATTTAGTGGTACATGACAGCCAACCAAAACATACCACTAATCCCATGACATTAATTCCATGCATCGAAACTTGCACATATTGCTTGCCCATTGCACCACCCCAATCCATATTAACCATTTCCAATACCATACCATAACATATATCAAATGCACCCAATATAAATCAATATAATTTGTATAGCCACTAACCATGCTAGTTAGGAATAACAATAATTCCTTTTTATTTCATTTGCACATAGTATAGCATAGTATAGTATAGTTCCTCTTCTTGGTTTTTTTCATAAGTCTCTTTCCATTGCTCTTGTTTCTTGTTGTTACTAACATGTGTCTTGTGCAGGTGTGACAAGTAATGAATCATGGCGACAATAGAAAATGTAATAACAATAAATACAAGTCATGTTCTTCTCCATTCACTCTTATACTCTTTCTTTTTGTTCTTTGTTCTTGGTTCATTTTCTTCACTCTTTCTAATTCGTGTGCTCTTGGGTTGGGTATGGAAATGAATGGTTGGAGGTAGAGAGCCATTGCTAGATGGATGTGAGGAATTATTGATCATTCTAGGAGGGAATGAATGCCTATGTGCATGATATTGATGGTAGTTCTCAAAGAAATGTCACAACTGAGAACCCTTGGAGTTTCTAGCATGGATATTTCCTAACCAGTAGCATTGGATCCCTATAGAAAAATGGAACAACCTAAGGGACTACATGGAAGATAAAGGGTTTCATTTCTTTTGGTTGTGCATACTGAAGGGGAAAGAGAGATGAAAAATAGGATTGTCCTATGGTTGGGAAAACTTGAGAGCTAGTTAGCCAACTGATGTGTGTTTTAGATTTGTCCTAGGACCCATCCTTGTGGATTCATATCCCTAGCTCAGGGGTGACCTACTGTTGAGAGTAAACGAACACTAGTGTCTATGGTTGGGAGGAATTTCCTTGGCCTGCCGCCAGTTGGTGAATGTTTACTTGAAAATATAAGTGTTCTTTCTGTTTTATGTATAATGTATATCTTGTTTTGTATTTAATTATCTCTGATATGTATTTATGTATGCATTTTTTCTAGTTATTTGTTGTGCATGGCACATTGTTCATTTATTTTATGGTGAAGCATGCATCTTGATTAATGAATGTGATTATTTCATGTTGTTTTTCAAATTAATTATTATTAGAATTAGAAATCAATTTTTGAAGTGTGTTTTATAGAAGTGTGGACAACCTGTGGATGGATGGGTACGTCATAGATTGGTATAAGATAAATTTTTATAGCACCGAGCCTTCAAGGGCCTACTACATGCTAGGATAGATGCTCTGGAAGTGAAATCGATTAATGGCTTTTTACCAACATCAGAGGGGGGAGTTTTATTGTTTAAACCATGTCTTTCACCTCTGTAAACCATATCCAAGTTGATTCTCTACGCCCTGACCTCCTAATGATTTCCTCCATCACGATTAGAGCAACAAAAGTGACAGTTATTCCCAGAAAGAAAACCATCGCTTAGAAACCATTGATCTTACCCTTGTGTGGGTTTTCCACCAATGATATACGATGGGAAATATTTATTTATCCTACATGCATGGGGAAATTTTCGACAAAATGGTTTATGAACGAAAGGGAACCTTAAACTACTTGTGTGCAATGAAGAGAGATACAAAATCAAAAACTGGTCGTAAAATTTTATGTTGTGGGTTCCACCATATCGAAGATCAAGAGATCATCCTTTTAACATCGAGAAAAACCCAGGTTTTTGGGTTGAGACGATCTGGACCGTTGATTCGGTGTGGTGAGATCATATTGGTTGTCGGCTGGAGGATGAGACTCTGATGGGAGAAGCTCTGAAGTAGCAAGGATCATTGAATTATAGGGGTGTATACAAGAGCAATCTGGACCTTTGGATGCAGAGGATTCTTCAGAGTATGATGGTCAGAGTAGCCTCAGATGCCTGAGGGGGAGGAACTCCGATGGGGAGACTCTAAGAAGTGATATGTATTGTAGATCAACAAACAACCTAGAAGTAATCTCACTCATTCATTGTCAAAGGGTCGTTGGAGTCCGATGGTGGGAGTAGCCTCATATGTCAAGGTAGAGGCACTTTGATGGGGAGACTTTGAGAATAAATATGGATTGTAGATCGACGAATAGCTTAGAAGTAATATTAATTGTTCATCAGAGGAGGGTTGTCATAGGCCTGGAGAGAGGATGTGCTAAATGATTCTGACAAAAAAGGACTCTGAGGAGATATTTGAGCTATAGATCGATAGGTAGGTGAGATGCAATCTAAGACATAGATATTTGTGGGTCCCACCTAAATAGCTAGTGCAAAAAGGAGAAGGAGGGGGGGGGGGTTAAATGCCTCGTAACTAGANAGAGACTCTAAAGTAATCAGATCTGTTTATCTCTGACTCTGAAGGATGTCAGATCCATCGAAGTATGCATGATCAGAGTACACTTGTCGAAGTGGAATATGACTCTAATGGAGAAGAACTTTGATTGCGATGAAAATTTATGAATGAAGTCGAGCCATCAATGTTGGTGGATGATAGGAAAAGTATATCAATGATTAGAATTGATCCCAATTTTGAGATCAATGGTGTATATTTCCAACGAGTCTTCCGCTGTGTGATTCATAGTTTTGGATCTCAAGTTATAGCCTTAGGAAGTTGAAGTTCCAAACAAATTTACCAGCAAACCATGAAAATATAGTTCACTATTATTTCAATTTCTAAGAGAATTATTGACAACGCACCCCCTTTCCCTCTAAAGGGTTGCTTGACCTCCCAGTCTAGGATCGTTCAAGTCATCGAACTGAATGTCTCATCAGGATCCTAATGGGAACCGGTTTAACTTGTCATGGGCCCTTCATTCCTTGCAGCATAGATTGTGTGGCAACCGCAGACCCTCTCCTTAGCTCTCTTCAAATATTAACACCAACGAATGCTATCTCTCTATGCTATTATTCCCCCTTGATGTGACCATGGGCTACGACCATGGGCCAACTCTCTTCGTGACTCCGTGCTTCAGAGCTTTTGCAAGATGCTTACTCCCTTTTTCTTGATTCCTGAATCGATGAATCATTCAGGACCAAATCTATGGTCCATGTTCTCCTCATGCTCGACGGTTGAGATCAAATCGTGAGTTCAGACTTCATGATTCCTATCCTCTCTCAACTTTGTCCTTCCTGATTTCTGAATCAACGAAATGTTGATTTCTTGCCACGTGTCCTATCTCAATGGCCGACTAGGATTTCTTTGGCTCCTAGCTCTTCGGGTATTATCTCCTTGAATTTTCTTCAAAGGTTTCTTCCTCTGAAACACATGGATCTCTACCACCCATCCTTCTAGGTCCAATGGTCTAGAATCACTTTGCACTTCACCCTTCGCAAAGTTTCAATTGTTCTCCTTGCAATTCTTTCGAAGTCTAAATCCTCGAACTCTCAGATCTTCTTCCACCTGTCTACCTGGAGATGGATGATTTTATGGTCTTCAGGACTTCAACAAGTCCTCAACTCCTCTTCACACTTAGCGTACTTTTCCCTTTTTGAGACTTAGGCTATTCTAGAACTTCTTCTGCACTCCTTGCAGAGTTCTGTGAAGGCTCTTCTGTGACTTTGCAAAGCTTGAAAACCTTCAAGGTTCCTCGTTCCTCAAGGTCCTTCAGTGAAATTTCTCATTCCCTTGTGGAAGTTTCTTTCTCTCCCTCCTGAGCTCATAATATGGACTTACAGTCTCCTCAGTGCACTCCTTGCACTCAACTAAGATTTTTTACGGCTTCTCCCTTGGCCTACCTGAGTATCTTAACGCATCTCCTTTCCTTTGTCGATGCATTCTTGTAAATCCTCCCTTCCTCAGAGTGTTCAACAACCCTGGGGTTCTCTTAAGGATCCCAGCACTTTTGAATGTGTTTTTTTGGCACGCTCTCGCACCGACTCAATGCCCTCTTGGCAGAGTTTTACAAACTGTTCAGTAACTTTGTGCTATGTTTCCTCCTATATAGTCTTTCTTTCCAAGGTATTTAACCACCTTGAAATTTCCTCTCGAGTCTATGAATTATCCTGGTATGCCCTCCTAGCAGTTTCTCTTCTGACTCCACTGAGTTCAGACATGCACTCTTTGCATCAGCTCACAGAGTTTCCACCCTTTGTCATGCACTCCTTGCACTTAGCCTAGAGAACCAGACTTAATCCAACACACTCATAGATAGAAAATTGTATCTCTATCACTGTAGATGATTTCTAACAGTCATCTACAACTCAAATGCATACAAATGACATTCATCACAAAATATCCATTACACAAAAATTGATAACAGGAAAAAATGTCATTTTCTATTAATGGCAGAATGTTCATTACAATATGGGAGTCCAAGCTACAACTGAGTCTCGACTCTCTATGTTTCTCTCGCTATCTCTTATTCATTTCTTTTCCTATCGTTCCTACTTCTACTGGAAACAATACAAGAGTTTATACAAGAGGGGATTGATGAGATTCCCTCCAGGCTAAGCTAGTGGGGGAAAATCACCATTCAAAACACCTATCTAATGGGAAAATTACAATGATGCAAATCTGCGCCAAATCGGATGCAGATCCCTCCTACCATCAACCACTTAATGGTGACCTTATCTCTAGCTTGTGCAAAGGCACAATTTGGCTCTTCCAACTTGTCAGCATTAATTTTCTTTAATCATGCCTTAGATTCTCAAAGGAAAAATGAGAGAGTGATGCCTCTCCTTTCCTTGAATGTGCACCACACATTTCAATTGGCTCACGTGTTTTGAGGTGGAGCGACGCTCCTACATCATACTCCATGGATATGAAAATCATGAGCTCCTGCTCATGAGCTTTCCAGTTCAGTTGAAATCCTCCTAGATCCCAAACTTTCTCCTGGAGTTGTCTTTCTACTCCGCTTCTTTGTTGTTGTTGCTCCTACATATTTTTTTAGGCTCATGCAGGTTCCTTTCTATCCAACTTCTCCTTGTTGACCGCTCCTTTTTCTGCCCTCAATATCAACTTCCTTATCTCCTCAACCACCTCATCTAGATACTCCATTGGCTGGCATAATTTGTGTAGTCTACTCGGTTGCAACTGTTCATATCACTCTATGGGTGTACCATCCTAACCTCCCATGTTGTTTTCATATTCTGTGACACTAAATGGACACTTTGCTGCAAACTCCAATTATGCATCTTACCACTAAACCGATGTTCAATTACCTCCTCTCACAAATTGACCCCTGACAGTTCTTCGACTAGTTCTACTCCAACTTCCTCCAGCTGCAACTCATGCTGGTATGCCTCTTCTGGAATGTCTATCTCTTGGGAGCCACCTTCTAGTTCCTAACTGTCCAACCAATCCTTTAGTGCCTTTAACTCCATCTCCCACTGAGTGAGTAACTCAAGTGGGTGCTCCCCTTCTGTTGGGACAAACTTCAATATATGTTCCTTCGCCTTAACGACGGTATCAACTTGTTGTCCCTCAATTGCATTTGCAACACCTATGCGAGCCCCTCCTCGACTGCTTGGCAGGAATATTTCAACTCCTCCAATGACCAGAACACTCCTCTGATCCTTCTCCTCAATGGTGGAAGTTTTTAACTTCTCATCATCTTCATTCACACGGTCCACAATTTTGCGTGAAGTTTCACATGAGCGAGGTCTTTCTTCTACCTCCTCTTCATCTGTTAACACCCCTTGATGCAAACTCTCAGTTGAGTTCACCTCTTATCCCTTGCCCACTTGGCAATTCAGGATGTCTCCTCTTCCCTCCTGGCAGTTTACAAGATCCATTGATCCCTTCTCATTGCTCACATGGACACCTACGATACCCCTGCCATATCTCTTTCCCTCATCACTGAGGTTTTTAGCATACCTCAACCACATTTTTAACACCCATTGTTGTCCTCTGTCCAACAACTTTTGAACATGCCACTTAGTTTTTCTCTTCAAAGTCCACTCATACCTCGAATGCACCTTTGCCTCCTATTGCATATTGAATGCTAGCCTCCTTCAAGTTTGTTTTTCTACTGGTGGCATTTTCCTAGACCATGTCTATGACCTTCCATATCCATCTTCCCCTTCTACCTGCCCCTTTTCACAAGTTTGTTGCTTATTTTGCAACTGGAAGCATCTCCATATTTTCCTTTTCCTGAAATATAAAAAAAAATATTGCACTCTGATACCACTTAACGACGCACCCCCTTTCCCTCCAAAGGGATACTCGACCTCCTAGTATAGGACACTCAAGTCATCGAACTGAATGGCTCATCGACCTCCTAATGGGAAACAATTTAACTTGTCACAAGCCCTTCATTCTTTGTGATGCATATTGTGTGGAAACCATGGACCCTCTCCCTAGTGCTCTTAAAATCTTAATGCCAACATACACTAGCTCTCTACGCTAGGTGTCCCCCTTGATGTGACCACGGGCTATGACCATGGGCTAGCTCGCTTCGAGTCTCTGTGCTTCGGAGCTTTCACGAGCTGCTTACTCCCTTTTTCCTGATTCTCGAATCGGTGAATCCTTCAAGTCCAAATATACGGTCCACGTTCTCCTCACGCTCAACGACTGAGATCAAATCACAAGTTTAGACTTTGCGATTCCTCTCCTATCTCAACTCTGTCCTTCTCAATTTATGAATTAGTGAAGTGTTGATTTCTCTCCACATGTCCTATCTCAATGGACGACAAGGATTGCTTCGACTCCCAACTCTTCGGGTATTCTCTCCTTGACTTTTCTCCTAGGGTTTCTTCCTCTGAATTACATGGATATCTTCCATGCGTCCTACTAGATCCAATGGTCTAGAATCACTCTGCACTTCGTCCCAATTTCGAATCCAAATTTCGAATCCTCAAACTCTCTAATATTCTTCCACCTGTCTACCTGGATGATGGACGATTTTATGATCTTCGGGACTTCGGCAAGTTCTCGACTCCTCTGCACAATTAGCACTCTTTTCCCTTTTCGAGACTTAGGATATTCTTGAACTTCTTCTGCACTCCTTCCAGAGTTCTGTGCAGGCTCTTCTCCGACTTTTCTCGGCTTGAAAACCTTCAAGGTTCATCATTCCTCAAGTTTCATGTCCTTCTAGCAATTTCTTGCTCTCCCTCCTGAGCTTGTAAGATGGACTTACAGTCTCCTCAGCGCACTCCTTGCACTCGAATAAGATTTTCAATGGCTTTTCCCTTGGCTTAGCTGAGCATCTTAGGGTATCTCCTTTCCTTTGTCGATTCATTCTTGCAAAGTCTTCCTTCCTCAGAGTGTTCAACAACCCTAGGGTTCTCTTAAGGATTCCAACACTTCATATCTGGCATGCTCTCACACCGAATCAATGCCCTCTTGGCAAAGTGTCACATAGTGTTTAGTAACTCTGTGTTGTGTTTCCTCCTCCACAATATTTCTTTCCAACGTAATTAACCAACTTGAAATTTCCTCCCGAGTCTGTGAATTATCCGGGTATGCTCTCGTGGCAGTTTCTCGTCTGACTCCACTGAGTTCAGACACGCACTCTTTGTGTCGACTCACAGAGTTTCCACCCTCTGTCACGCAATCCTTGCATGTATCCTAGAGAACCAGACTTAATCCAACACACTCACATATAGAAAACTGTATCTCTATGCTTGGAGACGATTTCTAACATTCATCTACAACTCAAATGCACACAAATGACATTCATCACAAAATATCCATTACACAGAAATTGATAAAAGGAAAAAATGTCATTTTCTATTAATGGCAAAATGTTCATTACAATATGGGAGTCTGAGATACAACTGAGTCTCGTCTCTCTGTGTTTCTCTCCATTTCTCCTATGCATTTCTCTTCCTATCTTGCCTACTTCTACTGGAAACAATACAAGAGTTTATACAAGAGGAGCTCGATGAGCTTCCCTCCAAGATAAGCTAGTGGTGTCAAATCACCATTCAAAATGCCTGTCTAATGGAAAAATTACAATGATGGAAATATTCTCCAAATCGGATGCAAATTCCTCCTACCGTCAACCACTTAATGGCAACATTATCTCTAGCTTGTGCGAAGTCACAACTTGGCTCTTCCAACCTATCAGAATTATTTTTTTTTATCACGCCTTAGATTCTTAAAGGAAAAACGAGAGGGAAATGCCTCTCCCTTCCTTGAATGTGCACCACGCGTGTCAATCAGCTAGTGCGTGCTGAGGTGGAGTGATGCTCCTACATCAATTATGTCCAAATTCAGTTCCTAAAACATATTCCATTTTCTTCTTCATCCAATAACATTTCCAACGAGGTATATTTTTTCCAAAACCGACACTAGGATATCGCATTATGATCTCTAGAAGTTTGTTGCTCAAAATTCGTGAGTCAATTTCGTGAGTCAATCCTAGCCCTTAATTAAAATCCACCCTTTTAAATCCCACATTCATTGTGGTGATGAGGATTTTAATGTTTATAAGAAAAATGTTTACATAGTGTTCATGTGGAATAAAGGAGACTATAGATGTTTTCGTATAGCTCTTGCGCCTTAGAAAAGTTTCATGAATTACTAAAATTTCAATGGCCCAGTTAGCATCCAGTCATAGCCTAGTGATAACCCAGCCAATGCCCATGTCATCACCATGTGCCATCTATTTGCAGGTCCAAGTCATTTCCATGTGTCATTAAGGGATTGGTTCACATCACCACCACATGTGTAACAACCCTCCTTGTTACGACAACGACTCTGACAACAGGTGCCATTTTTTTTTATTTATTTTTTTTAGTTTTTTTTTTAAATGGGTGTGCGCGGGGGTAGAAAGGAAACAATCAACGCATACGACCTTGCGTCGCCACCCGACAACAAATAAGATGCAACCATGACGAACATAAAAAGACGACAAGGACGCGTGACAAGTAACTGCATGCATAAATGACGATCACACGACGATAAGTAGAACTGACTGCCCACCCATCCTACCCAACAATGGCTAGGACCTCCAAGACACACAATTCAACTCTCAAGCCCAGGTTCCCATCGATTTTAACCATTTAATGTCTCAGGGCTGGCGAATGTTCTGAGGAACATGGAGGTGTCTACATCCCGCTCGACACCAGCAGACCATGCAACGATTTACAACCATGTACAGTAAGGATTTAAAGATCGACAATCCTCAAGGGAAGCGTAAGCTAAAAATGACCTCATCAACTACCCAACCCGTAATCCTGGCTAATGGTCAATATCTAAGTTCTGATGGACGCTATTCACCGATCACTGAACCATCTAAGTTTATCGTAGTTTACACCCAGATGGCAGGTCATAAATCGAATTGCCCAATTACAACTTTAGGTTAGTATCGAATCATTTAAAAACTCAATAAGTCCACATGTAATCTTCAATTTAGAATTAAGCATCGATCTACGTTAAGGGTTTCACACATTAAAAACAAGATACCCAGTCATAATGCCCAAACAATCCCATCTGTAATAAACACATAAAGGAATAAATCCAGGAATAATGTTTTCTTTAAATAAGTTAGTAAAGGAATAAATCCCTTCTTCGCAAGCACATAGGTAGCATTAACATCACTGAATGATCTAAATGTATACTCGATATAGTAACATCAACATTGACATTTGAATGTGCAAGCTCTAATGCATGATGATCTGAATGCATAAAGGTATAAAGTAACATTAGTATTGACCATAACTAAGGGATCCAAAGGGTATAACTGTTACAAATGAAAAGGTTCGGTTTTCAATCATAGAAACAAATACATTTTTAGATAAACACAAATCCTAATGCATAATGTAAAAATTAATATTAACCTCAACAACAACTAAATGATTTGCTCCCATAACATTGACAGTGTTCTCATTACCAATAACCAATTAGCAATATATATTAACAAATAGCATTTGCAATTGTACTACTCCCTAACATTAACAAATTAGCCATAAGACCTATTTAATTATTAGCCTATTAACCAAACAGCAGTTGTAAATGAAACTCATTAAATAGCCATAAAGTAACTTACCCTACAACAGAGTTAACCTGGCATTTATACTGTAATAAATGGTAGCAGAATGTTAATAGCCATGAACCCCTAGTAAGCGCAACATCGCCCTAATTATAAATCGATCAATAATTGATGCAGTAATTTAAAATTAACAGTCACCTTACCTTCCTCCCAATATCATTCCCGTAATTATATTGCATTACATTAGCATCGCATTCTAATACATTACATTGCCTTACCTTTAGTGGCATACCTAAATGTCAAGATTTTACGGAAAGAAATCAAACTACTCAGAAAA
>JASDQU011443808.1:0-16762 GCA_032191745.1 Picea mariana
GTGCACATGGTATGTATAATTTTGTCCAAACAAACAAACATGCAGCATGTTAATGAACAATGTAATGGCTTAATGAACAATGCAATGGATGGATTGTAAATAACTATCTTGCCAATTAACATTAAATGTAATAACGACCTTGCTAAATAGCATTAAATATTGTATAGTGTTATGTATAAGTTGAATTATTTCAAATCAAACAAAGTATATGTTACCTCACAAATATTGTGTAACAAAGTGGTTAATAATAATTGTAATGGATGTTGTTATGCCAGCAAATGTTGTTAATGAAAATTGTAATGAACATTATTGTTGTATGTATGAATGAACTTTGTAATGAGCCTTGATTTGTGGATCAGGTTTGTCAGCCTCCTCGAGTCCTTCCAGACTGTGTGTTAAGTAAGATATAAATGTTGGGCCATACCGATGTTGTATCTTCGTTATCTGGATATAAATTAATCACAAATAAAGCTGAAACAATAATAGAAAAGAGTGTTTGGTGGGATATTTATGGGATTAAAAATTAAGATTAATCGTTGTGGAAAAAGAGTTTCAACCGTTGTGAAAAATCATTAAAATAGTAAAGGAGCAGTTGGGGTGTAAAAGCTATTTAATGCTAATGGTAAAATTGAAATTAAAAGGTATTAAATAAAATAAAGTTTAAGTAATATAATTTGTTAAGCTTGCAAATCCAAGGAATGAAAAAGATGGCTAAAAATGAGAAGAAGAGTAAAAAGGAAAAAGGGAATGAATAATATTAGGGGGGATAAAAGAAAATTAAACCAAGAAATGAAAAGAAAGATGAAATAAAATAATAATAATAATAGTAATAAAATCATTAAATAAATTAAATTAAATTATTAAAAAGAAGAAGGGCTAAAGATCAATGATCAATACCATGAATAGTGGGTTTCCAAGATTGGCTAAGTTTGTAGTCATCTTCTAGATTAAAATTATTAGGATGTTTTTCAATTTCCAACACTTCACAAATTATACAAGATGAGTAATAAGGTTCTGACGCTAGAATTTTAGTTTGGTCTAAGAAAATAAGACGATTAGATTTGTGGGGGTGCTTGGCAATAGTTGTCTTAGAGATGTGATTATGGAAGGTACAAGCCATATGCTCTTTGAGACGGACTTTAAATGATATACTATTTTGGCCTATGTATGATTTTCCACAGGAGCAGGTTATTTTATAAACTCCTTTGCCAAGAATTGGATCATATTTATCCTTAGTTGTTCTAAATAATTGTTTAAGGATTTTATGGGGTTTGAAGAGTTTTAATATTCATTTTGGCCAAAATCTTAGAGCTCTGATTGGTAGTACCTTGGATATAGGGAAGAGAAATGAGAGCTAAGGGTGGGGAAGTGTTATACCAAAATTTGCCACACCATTTGCATTGTGAGATGGTCTAACTCTTGTCCTTGACTTTCAACTTGAAATCACAAGTTCCCTCATCAAGATCACTTAGAAACAATGTTTTTACTTATATCCGTGGGTTTCCTGGGTGCAACACACAAACATCTGCGCCTTTCTAGTTCACATCCCGCGGATGCCCTAAAAAAATGTGAAAAATAAAATAATTACACATTTTCAAGCGGGGTTTTCAGTTGGGCTCGTTTCCCAACCTCCTTAAGCTCATACGAAACAAAATTCAACCTCCTTAACCTCTTGAGGATGGTATAAAAGCACCTTTGGGGGAATGGATGAGGAGGACAACCTAGGTGCAAAGTTATGTTGAAGAAATTACAAGTCTCCCTATTCCCCTTCATCCTCTAAGTAGCATCCCTGTAACCTGGAACCCTTGTTCCAACTTTCCTTTATTTTCATTATATGGCCATAAGGTTTATTCCTATTCTTATTGGGTCATCCAAGGAAGGGAAATCTTGTTGAGTGATGCTTGGAGGACCTTTCGAAGGAACCTGATAGGTTGGCTTCGAGGCAGTGTTGACAGTTGGAGTCAGGTCATAACCACTTCTTTTACCGTTGCTAATAAAGAGTTATCTTTTCCCCATACTTGTGTAGTATTGATTCAACTTGTTTATGTATGTCTAATTACTTCTCATATTTGACTTATCTATCAGTTACTTGTATGATTTTATGGTATAGCTACCTTGTTGCAACACTTTCTTGATATTCTTTGGCAAGTTAGTTCGAGCAGGAGTCAAGAGCAGTACTAGGGTCGAGAGTGAGGAACAATAACAATCGTAAGGATACAAGGTGTGAAACTTTCTTCTCCCTCTGATAAAGTAGTTATTTCATTACAAGTCTTATGTGTGGATTAGGGTTTTGTCTTTCACTTAGTCAATCTCTATTGTGACATGACCCAGAGTCATGGGGGGGAAATACCATAACAAAATTGGCAACCATACTAGGGATCTTCTCTTAGTTTGGATCAATTTTAGGTTTTCTTTGGTTGTTTTAGGTTTTTGCAGTTTTTCTTGTTTCTGGACTTTATTTTCAGAGATTTCATCATTTAGAAAATTTTCCAAAAGTTTTTACAAGCCCTTCTTCTGGTTTGATTTTTATTTTTCAAGTCTAAATAATTTATCCGCACGTTTTCCTTATGTAAGTTGCGGGCATCCACATTTTTCACTTATATGACCCACGGATATCTGCGAGGTGTAATTAACATAGTCACAAATATATCTATTTGGCTTGAAATTTTGAGTCTTTTGCTCAGATTTGGTTGGTATAAGTTGGTTTTTCAATATTTATTGAGCTTCCTGAGTTTTTTGATGCTCTATACTATTGGTGAAAGTCTGTGAAAACTCTTACTTTGTTCAAAAAGGTCTTGCTTGCTTGTAAGTTAATCTTTGAGTTTTAGGGGGGTTAAGGTCAATTGAAGGATCAATTGTATATCTGGGTTGATTTCCAGATTGACTTCTTTTCTAGTTGTTAGATATTATTTCCTTTCTTCTTGTTTTCCTTTCTCCTTTCTTTTTTAAAAAGAAAAAGAAAATTGCCCTTGCTTAGTTGCATGTTGATTTACTTTTTACGAAAAAAAAAAAAAGAAGTAGCCTGGTTGCTAGTTTTCTTTCCTTGTTTGCTTTGCCTTTAAATTTATCAAGAAAACATTTTTTTTAACAGTACTCAAGCCTGCATGCTTTCTGATTGTTTTTATAGGTATTTACTTCGATTAAAGTTATCCTTGTTCAAAAGAAAAGAAGTTAAGTGTGTCAAGTTCTTTCTCTCTGTTATGCATGATCGTTTATAAAGCATCTTAGACCTGCAGTGCATAGTATTTTAAATATATTGCATACATTCAAACATATATTTATTTCATTTGCCAAAAAATATTGAAGAAAAGAGTTTGTTTTTTATTAGCACTTCTTATTTTCAGTGAAGAAACCGCATTTTAGTTTTGTTTTATGTTCTTAAATTGTTTTCTCTGAGTCTGTCAAAACATCACATAAGTTTCATTCGTACCTTATGAGTAACGAAAATCCCCATAAAATGAACGCTTAATAAAATTTATTAGAAATTTTCATTTTGTAGGGTGAACAGACTAGTTACAGGCTAGGTACTTGGTTTAGGTTGAAGAGTAAATTTTTCCAAGGCCATAAAACAAACATCGGAGTCTGAGCTAGGGAGAACCTAAATCCAATTATCATATAAGTATAGTTGGGAGCCTCCTCTAACATAGGATATAAAAACTACGTCGCGTAAAGGAGAGCTGAGGAGAGGCCCCTCTGGAGCTTAACTAAGCGTAGTGTAGAGATCATATATTGGGGGTTTCGTTAGTACCCATACCTCTATGAGAGGTGGTTCTTTCGAGGCTTTAGGCTTAGATACCCTGCCCATACGTTTGATCTCGATTATCTATTGTATCCCCCAAACACTGACTGAAAGTTGGTGAACTTAATGGCCATTCCTAGTGATCTCAGAGGTGACTACGAGGGTTTGTCTTGGTACTTGGGGCAGATTTCACATCACACTTTTCAATACTGCTAGAGGGTGCCCGGTGAAGAGTGGGTACTTGCACTATATATGGTTGGTTAGTGGATTTCAGGATAATTGTTTCTCATTCCTTCGTTCGTTGTTCCATGGGACTTAATCAACCCGTGCCTCCGTTTGAATCAAGGTCCTTACCCTACCTTGTGACTATTGTGATATTAGGACCTAATCCACCCGAGTCAAGATATTAGCAATGTATTTTTATTTCTATTGTTTCCATTTAGCATTTTTCTAGTGGTGTGCTTAAATGATCCTATATTTTCTTAGGTAGGCGTGTACGTGGTCGCTAGAGAGTTGAAAAATCAAATTGGTTGATCAACTACCCTGTAGATAAAGGAGAATTCAAGGTCTGCCTTCTGAAGAGGAAACCGGAAACAATTCTCCCCCGCTTCTACTAAGGCATTGTCTTGATCAATCCAGTGATTTTGTGTCGACTAGTCCAGTCAAGATCACAACTACGGAGCCCTCAGAGATTAACGCTTCGGAACCAGAGGTTATAATGATTGAAGATCTTGGAGATGAAGAATACACTCCGGCTTATAACCCTCCACTAACTAGAACTTTCTCATCACCTGTGGTGCAAGTTCCCCCGCACAGATCAAACTTTACTAATAGTATCCCTCTTCATTGGGCCACCATGGACGACATTGCGCAAGTGTCTGGGTCGAGAGTCCCTACAACTCCCACTTCGATAATAGTCACCTATGGGATATTTCCTCCTGATGCGTACAACATAACGACTAGTGTGGTTCATTTCGCCATAGTCACTCTGATCAACAGCACTGCTCTGTTGGTTGTTGGTTCTACTCCTTCCATGAGTGGATCCATGTTATTGTCATCGACGTCAAACACATTTTTGGTCGGTATGATTTCAATGGGTATGCTCAATGCGTTGGTTGGTTCCGAGTCAACGTCCCAAGTTTCTAACATTGGTGCAAGGAGTTATTTAATTCCATACCAAGAAATCCCTTGGGGTGCTAGTCACATCCCTCCATTGTTTCCATCCATTGAGAGTGGGGATTTTCCATCTTCTGGTCCTAACCCCTTCAGAGGCTAGGGAGTTTCCACGGTTATCGCTAGAATTCCTTCAACTTCCACTCCATTCACATTATACGATGGATTCACAAGTAACCCTTTCATCACATCTGCAGTCCTGATAGGTGGCAACCCCTTCCGAGCTCAGTGGAATCCCATGCAAGGGTAGTTCCCTTCGCAAGGGATGCCATCAGGGGGAAACCCCTTTCTCGGTCAATATAACCTCATGCAAGGACTAGTTCCTTCACAAAGTGGTCCAGCAACGGGAAACCCTATTATTCCACTTGGGAATAAAATGGGTGGATGTTATCCTCCATTTAACCACAGCCAATAAGGTTTTACCCAAAGACTTGGTCCTTTGGAAAACTCTTATTGGCAACCTAGTGCTAGTTACAATCCAGGACCCTCCTTTCAAGTCGTTAATCAATCGATGATGTAGCTCAAGCTACCTTTTCTGGAAACTCTCCATTTTCCAGACTTGTCTAAGTTGATGAATGAACTAATTCTTCATGACCCAAGATGGCCTGCGGTTCCCACAAAACTACCATAGGACATCCCAAAGTTCGAAGGGAAAAGTGGTGAAGATCCACAAGACCATGTAACAAGGTTTCACTTATGGTTCTCATCCAACTCTTTAAACGATGACTCAATATGGTTACTTTTATTCCAATGTACCCTCATTAGGGTTTCCCCGATATGGTATACAAAATTGGAAAGGTCAAAATACGCAAAGTTTGGTGACCTTTCCATGGTTTTTATCAGCCACTTCCAACTCCCTATTCGTACAACACCGGTACAAATATTTTGGCCAACTTTGAACAAGACAACACTACTCACATTTCTGATCATATTTGAGGATGGAGGAGATGAAAGAGCTTGATTAAAGCCATGGTTCTACCAGAATTTCTCTTAGAATGGTTCTTAAAGTCATTGCTTCCTTACATTTCTAAGGATGTAGCCACTTCAGGAGTTTTTTCAAAACAATAGGAAACTCTCCATTTTCCAGACTTGTCTAAGTTGATGTATTACCTGATTCGTCATGACCCAAGTTGGCCTGCAGTTCCCACCAAACTACCATCGGACATCCCGAAGTTCAAAGGGAAAAGTGGTGAAGATGCACAAGACC
The DNA here is from genome assembly GCA_032191745.1 of Picea mariana. Taxonomy (NCBI): domain Eukaryota; kingdom Viridiplantae; phylum Streptophyta; class Pinopsida; order Pinales; family Pinaceae; genus Picea; species Picea mariana. The sequence goes on from JASDQU011443808.1 coordinate 6,120, forward strand.
ACGTAACAAGGTTTCACTTATGGTTCTCATCCAACTCTTTAAACGATGACTCGATCCAGTTACATTTATTCTAGCATACCCTCACTGGGGTTTCTGCGATATGGTATACAAAACTAGAAAGGTCAAAGTATGTGAAGTTTGGCGACCTTTCCATGGTTTTTATCAACCACTTCCAAATCCTTGTTCGTACGACACCGGTACAAATATTTACCTAGTATTGTTGACGAAATGGGTGTCCAACCGAGTTTCGGTCGATAAGAAGCATGGAATGATTCGAGTGTGTATGGATTTCTCGGAATTGAATAAATATTGTCCAAAAGATAACTTCCATATTCCATTCATTGATCATATTATCGATGAATGCATGAGGAGCAAGATTTTTTTGTTCATGGATGGTTTTTCGGGGTATATCCAGATCGATATTCGACCGAAAGACCAACATAAGACAACTTTCATTTGTTCTTGGGGAACCTTCACATACAAGAATATGCCCTTTGGCCTTAAAAACACTAGAGTCACTTTTCAACGAGTCATGATGTTTTATTTCCATGACCTGAAGCATATAGTGGAGGCTTATTTGGATGATCTCATAACTCATTCTTGCAAGAGAGATCAACATCTGTCACACCTCCACCTAGCCTTCAAGAGCTTTTGTCACTATCGAATCTGGTTAAATCTGCATAAATTCATTTTTTGCATGACTTCGAGACATCTTTTGGGTTTTATAGTTTCAACTAAAGGGATCATGGTTGACCCTTTGAAAGTGGAGGAAATCATAAGTTACCTCCCCCATGCACAATTTTCTAGCTTCAAAGTCTACAAGGAAAGGTGATCTGGATTATTTTCGACACGAAATGAAAACAGGGATATAATAAATAAATGTACAGAGATGTATCAGATATCCAAGAATATAACATAAATATATCATATATATAAACACAGAGATACAGTAATACACAATTTTTATTAATGTGTGAAATGTACAGAACTGTAAAAATACAGAGTGAAAGACTCGCTAGAATGGTGGAAGCTTATCTCTGAGAAGAGATGTGATGGCTACTCGCATTCACGGGAAGATGATCGTTACAATGAGTCTCCAAAGGCCTTCTTAACATAATTAAAATCCAAAACCCTAACCCCAGAAGATGAAAATCCAAAAGGTTTGCGGTCCCCGATGGGGGTAGTTGATACGTCAACTTCTCGGGGGCATAAATTTTGCATACGATCTCTGTTTGAGGTGATCGATACCAAATCCCCAAAAGATGTCGTGTAGGGCCTCAAAATGACCCCTGAAGTTTGGAACCCGAAAAAAATTCCAGGGTGTAAAAATATTTTTCAAGCTAGTGGAATAGGTGGGTGGCCACCGATATCCACCTAGATCAATCCTCCCTCCTTAGGCAGCAATGGTCTTCATTGCGTTGAGTTCTCGCAGGAGAGGGAGAAGCGTTTGTTGAATCTGAATCTTGGTGAGCCGCTTGCCTTGCTAGGGAAGTTGTGTTGCTTAGCTTGTTGAAGGCTATCATGAACTTGTGGTTGGAAGGGTTGGACCTTTTTAACTAGTCTGGCTACATAAGATGACTGTGTGCAGAAGGAATCCATGCGCTTTTCTTCAATCTTGTTGACCTGCTTCTACTGGATAGAAGGTGCTTGGACTAAGGCTGCAGTGGTTGGGGTGTTCTTATGTTCATCTTTTGAACAGATTATGAAGAAAATGAATTTTGTAGTATGAGATACTACCTTGCGGCACTGCTTAGGTGGGACGGTAGTCGGAACTACCTCTGGTATCCTGTAGAGATAACCCCCCAGAGTAAAAATGACACTACATGGTCGAGAGTCATAGATAGCATGGCACTTCCATATATACGGTTGGCCCAAGAGAACATCAAATACATCCATCAGGGAAACATCACATAATACCTCATCCTTGAAGGGTTGGATGACGTATGACAATCAACACTACTAGTTGACACAGATATCTCGTCTATGGCGAAGCCACCCGATGTTATATGGTTGTGGGTGTGGTGTTGTCAACAATCCCAATTGTTTGAAAACCTATGTTGAGATGAGGTTCTTCTGGCTTCCACTATCAATAATAAAATGCAGTGGGGTCCCCTTCACCCACATTTTTGAATGAAAAATGCGCTCCCCCTCTTCAGAATCTGCTAGTTCTTCTGGTTGAATTGCTTCACTCGTGACAATAGCAGTGGGGTCTGTGTTGATGATCTTTCTTCTACCAGTATTTTTTGAATCAGATTCTGAATTAGGGCTCGACTCATTGTCTTTGATATCGGACACCAATGAATTTTTTTAGCGACATTCATCTGTGTTGTTCCAGGGGCTTTTGTGGAAATCACACCATTTTCCAGTGTCCTTCATCTTTCTGATACCCTTCTTTTCCTATGGCTTGGACTGGTTTTCCGAAAGATGGTTGTTAGGGTAGTCTTTACCATACTTTGGTTGTTGTGTATTTGCAGACCTGAACTCCCGCTTGTTCTCGTGCTTAAATTTCTGCTCGATTTTAAAAACATATCGATAAGCAACACCGAGTGATGAGATGTCCAGAAAATCCATTTCAGTTTGGATGTATCTGTGTAGAGCCCCGCGGTCTTTCAGAACCAAATGTCGCTCAGATTCTTTGATACCCAACTTGGTGCACAAGGGATGGAATGTATTGGTGAACTCTAACATTTCTTGGCCCCTCTCTTTCCGTAGTGTGGTCTATCTCATGTACTAGTCTTCATAGTTTCCAACAGGGTAATATTGTTCCTTGACCGCATCCACAAAAAAATCCCAAGTGGGCTCGGCCCCATATATTCCAGACTCCTCTATGGAACTTTTCTCCCAGTAAGTTTCCCACCAATGTTTGACATGGGGGAGATCCTTAAGAAGTGTGATGGTGATCTTTTCCCTGTCGAAAAAATTGTGAACAGAGAAATAACCTTCTAGCAGATTTAACCATTTGTATAAGGCATATGCATCTATCCAACCTTTAAATTCGGAAATATCAAAATTAACGTGTACCTTGAAAGGAGAGGTTATTCCAAAGTGGTTGCTTGATGAATATGTGCCTACTACTATCGATAGTCATTGAAGGATGTGGGAAAAATTCTTCATCATTCCGTCCCTTTGTCGCATGAGAGCTTGCTTAAGAAACATATTGATTGAATCTTTTGCTCAGTCGTTTTTGTTTTCTTCCTCCATGGAGGGTTTCTTGGGCGTGTGAGAGATATTTTCCTCAAGAGAGACAAGCTTGAGACCCAAATTTTTATACTCGTACCTCATTGGGGACATGCACTAAAAAACAATCAGGAGCAACCTGCTCTAATACCACTGATCCAGATTATTTTCGGCATGAAAATGAGAGTGGAGATATAATAAATAAATGTACAGAGATGTATCATATATCCAACAATATAACATAAATATATCATAGATATAAACACAAAGATACAATAATACATAATTTATATTAATGTGTGAAATGTACAGAACTGTAAAAATATAAAGTGAAAGACTCACTAGAATGGTGGCAACTTATCTCTGAGAAGAGATGTGATGGCTACTCGCATTCACAAAAATATGTTCGTTAAAATGAGGCTCCAAAGGCCTTTTTAACATAATTAAAATCCAAAACCCTAACCCGGAAGATGAAAATCCAAAAGGTTTGCGAGGCCTGATGGGGGTAGTTCATACGTCAACTTCCTGGGAGCGTAACTTTTGCATACGATCTCTGTTTGGGGCGCTCAATACACCGTTCGAAAGGTCTAACCGAGAAGAACGATTTTCGATTGACCCAATCTAATTCCATTGGCAATTTCTTGGTCCCCAAATCTCCAAAAAATATCGTTTAGGGCCTCAAAACGGACCTAAAAGTTTGGAACCCGAAAAAATGTCGAAAAACTATCAAGGTGTAAAATTGTTTTTCAAACAAGTGGAATAGGTGGGTGGCCACCGATATCCACCTAGATCAAAGGGAGAATTTCCTTCTATGTTTTATACCTAACTATGCTAATATTATGAAAGGATTTATGCATATTTTGAAAAAGGGGGTTCCATTTTATTGGGATGAGGCAACACAATGTTCGTTTGATGCAGTAAAGAAAGAATTGGTTTCGACTCTGTCATTGAGTCCCCCATATTATAATCGAGATTTCCTATTGTATTTGGAAGCAACCGAATTGTCGATTGGCATGGTATTAGTTCAGGAGGATGATGAGCTACAAGACCATGTCATCTACTACTTAAGTTGTGCTTTATTGGGTCTTGAACTGAAGTACTCCCACGTCAAGAAGCTAGCCTTAGAATAATTTCATGCTATTCAACAAATTCGACATTACATTATGTTACATAAGACATATGTCATCACCGACATTAATCCTTTTCAATATGTTTTGAATCGACGAATAATTGGTGGGAAGTATAAAAAGTGGATTATTGTGCTTCAAGAATTCAATTTGGATTTTTCTTCTATGAAATCCAAGAAATTTTTAGTCTTCGTCGAATTGATGTCGGAGTTCCTAGTAGAGAATAAGGAAAGTGAAGTAATTGAATCTTTCTCGAATGAGCATATCTTCCTCATCTCTTCATTTGATCCTCGATATGGAGATATCCTTATATATCTCCAGACTCTTAAGTTCCCTCCACATTTTTCATGAGATGAGCACCAACAGATTCATCACCTAGCGAAGAACTATCTCATTATCACCGACACTTTGTATCGACGAGGGGTAAACTCAATTCTCCATCGCTTCCTCACTCATGACGAAGAAGAGATCGTTTAAATGACTTCCATGGTGAATCATGTGGTGATCACTTATCAGGGTTGGAAACAACCCATAATATTTTGAGTGCTGGTTATTTCTGGCCTACGATCTTTAAGGATTGCATAGAAGCGGTCAAGAATTTCATCCTTGTCAAATATTTCCAAATAATATGTGCATGCAACTTGATCCTATGTTTCCCATCATTGTTGTCAACTCCTTCACGAAGTGGGGGGTAGATTTCATGACATTCCACCTAGCCTTGTCTAGGGGGCATCGATACATTATAGTGGTTGTTGACTACTTTACAAAGTGGGTAGAAACCATGCCAACATTTTCTAATTATGATGAAATTGCAATGCTTTTCATGTTCAATCAGGTCATCCCTAGGTTTTGGGTTCCAAGAGAGATTGTCAATGACCATGACAGTCACTTCTAGAACCGCATGATGTCCAAGTTAGCATCAAAATTGGGTTTTAGAAATGAGCGCTCGTCTACTTACTATCCTCAGGCTAGTGGTCAGGTCGAGGACATTAACAAATCCTTCGATGAGACAAGTAGAGTGGAAAGGCTCGGAACTTGCGTTGGGCTTTGGTGGCTTATGTGTTGGATTGTGCTTTGACATGTGGACTTGGGCTTTGGCTTTGATATGACTCGGAGTTTGGCATATAGTTGATATTTGATATGGCTTAGGATTAGAACACTCATGCACACACCACTTTTTAGGTAAAATTTATAAATAAAATACATTTTTTATTTGAAAATATAAAGAGGCATAGAAACTATGGATTTTAGGAAAAAATAACTAATTTATTATTTTTTTGTGTTGCRAGTCAAAAGMTCATAGGGTTTTTAGCAAGAAGGAAATCAATTAGGAACTTGTCAAATCTTGATGAAGAAATTTGGAAGATATGACACTAACCAAAGACTTGGGAAATGAGCGAATTAACCCTAATTTGATGAAAGCGGCTCAAAATCTTGAAGAAACATTTTGAGCACTAACAGGTCATACAAACTTTGACAATCTAGTAAAACTCAGCAAGACACAAGTAAGAGATATGTCGAGGATTTCATAACCTACCAACACTATTTACAATCCATTTAAGCATGGGAAGAAGACAAGAGTTAGTTTCAAAACAAAGGAGTACTCAATATCAAATCCATTGGAACTTGTACACATAGACCTCTATGGGCCAACAAGAACACAAACTTTAAAAGGTGAGAGTTATTTTATGTTGCTTATTGATGATTACACAAGAATGACATGGATTACATTTCTTAAAGAAAAATCAGAAGAATTTGAGAAGTTTAAAGCTTGCAAAGCCCTAGTTGAAAATGAGATTGATTTTAAAATCAAGTACTTAAGATCAGACAAAGGAGGTGGATTTACCTCTTATGAATTTGAGGAATTCTATGAGATTCATGGAATCAATAGAATTTTTTTAGAAACAAGGACTACATGGAAAAATGGAGTTGAAGAAAGGAAGAACTGAAATGTATAAGAAATGGCTAGAACAATGTTGAATGAAGCCAAACTACCATACACATTTTGGAGAGAAGCAGTCATCACAGTAGTCTACATTTTGAATAGAGCACAAATTCAAGTGAACAGCAGCATGACACCTTATGAACTACGGAGAAAAGGAAAAAGAAAAGAAAGAACAAAAATAAATAGAATGCCAAGATCCAAAGGCAGCATCCATATTTGTTCAAAAGCATCATCCAAAAATCAAATTCTTGGTGATATAGATAAAGGAGTTCAGACTAGAAGAAGATTGAACTTTTCTTTGATATCTAAAATAGAGGCCAAGAACTTTGCACAAGCTAGTGAATATAAGCATTGGGTTAATGGTATGAAAGAATAACTAAATCAGATTGAAAAGAATGAGATATGGGTACTTGTGCATAGACCAAAATACAAGAATGTGATTGGAACCAAATGGGTCTTCAAAAACAAATTGGATGAAGATGGACAAGTAGTAACAAATAAAGAAATATAGGTCTAGAAATGGTATGTTCAAGTTGAGGGTATTGACTTTGAAGAAACCTTTGCTCTAGTTGCAAGATTAGAAGCAATTAGAATGTTTTTGGCATTTGTGTGTTTCAAGAACTTCAAAGTCTATCAAATGGATGTCAAGTCAGCCTTTCTAATGTAAATTTAGAAGAAGAAGTATATATTGAACATCCAGAAGTATTTCAATTATCACAAAACAAAGATCATGTATACAGACTGAAGAAAATGCTCTATGGATTAAAGCAAGTTCCCAGAGTTTGGTATTCAAGTCTTAACAAATACCTACAACAACAAGGTTTCAAAAGAGGAGCTATAGACAACAATATTTACATCAAAATAGACAATGAAAATATGTTAATCATTGTGGTTTATGTGGATGATATCTTATTTGGAAGTAATGTTGATAGAATGAGCCAAAAGTTTGTGGAAGAAATGCAAAAAAAAATTGAGATGCCCATGCTTGGAGAAATGTTTTTGCTGAATGAAAATTGAGAAAATTGCAAGAAAAATGGTTGTGGATATGGCAATGGGGTAAGCCAATAAGGAAGATCGATCTGTGTTGTTGCAAGAGCCAAACATTTTGAGAATAAATATCATGCTTTGGAAACTTGTTTTCCTATATGAAATGTATTGGAAAATTAATAATTATTGTGATGATATCTCACGATCACTGTATATGTGTGATATATATGAGATGATTGTAATTAAAATTGAAAGCGCGAGAAGAAGGCTACTATTACGACACTGGAACCCTATGATTTCTATAGGTTACAAATTTCCAGTGAAATTCAAGTAGTGATTTGGCACTCCCCTTGTGCAAGAACACCTTGGAAAATGATGGATCGCCCGAAGGACTGTGTAGTAGTGAAGGGGATGCATGATCCTGGAGGGTGAGCATGGAAAGGGAGAGAGAACTCGAGAATGCATGTGACATGGTGGTTGGGATCATGAGGGTGTCTCAGAAAGGACAAGATGAATTCTTGTTGTGGTTGCTTGTGAGATGGAACAATAGCCATATGAATAAGTGATTGCATTCACTATGTTAATTGTGTTGAAGGATGGGTTAAATGTTATTTAGAATAACAATTGMAACTATCTGAAAKTTTGGAGATTCAATTAWCATAGCTAGAKTTCCTTAAGCCACAACTCAAAAAAATCATGTTTGACCTTGTGATGGAGCCCTGGAAGGGAAGTGGTACAACCTATCGGGGTACATTTCCTTAGGTTGTGCAGGTTGAGGGGAATGAGATCATGTCAGCTAGAATTGTTATGGGAATTGAAAAGTATGAAAGATATTGCATTCGGAGCTAGAGGAAAACGGTGAAGATCGCAAAGAATGAGAGACTACTGGTAAGAACTGCTACCAGAATGATGAATTGTGAAATCATTTTGCAAGTTTTGGGCCAGGGTACCTATGTATATATGGTTTTTGGGCCAGAGATCCTATTTATATATATGTTTTGGGTCGGATTGTCTATGTATACATATGTTTTGGGTCAGGTGCCTATGTATCTATGGTTTTGGGTTAGAGTGCCTATGTATTTATGTTTGGGCTCGAATGCCTGTGTGATATTATGTCGAAAAGCCTATATGCTTAGTAGAGGCTAGAGAGCCTGAAATTGTATAATGTGTGTACACATGTAGGGTGTTGTGCATGGAGGATAGTGTAAAAATAAGGGGGAGGGGATGGGGGATGTAACATCCCCAATTTTGATCCCTGCAAATTATAATCTAATTGTATAGATGTGATTTAGGTTGGTGAGACAATATGTTTGGGACAAGATCTCATATCGATTAATATGGTCGGGGACCAAATTATATAATATGTACATGTAAATAATTAATAAAATAATAGTCCATGGTTCTAATACAAGAGGGACGATAATTATGGGGGGCTATGATTTCACAAGAGAGGGGGATAAAGAGGGGTCCAAAGGGAAACCCATATCATTTCCTATGTTAATGTATATTTAGCAACTAATCCTCCCTTTAACTTGCTAGTCACTCAATCATTTATGTAAGAGGGTGGGTGTGAGAAGTCACATCCCATAGTTATTGGGAGCATGGGGCTGAAGTACAATAATCCTTGGGAAGAGTGTGAGTCAAGCAAGCATGGGAGAAGAAGGAAATTCGAATAGGAAGGAAGAAAAAAAAATTACATGTTGATTTTGGGCAAAAAGAGGGGAGTTGAGTGTTGGGAAGAGCACTGACCATGTTGTGTTTGAACGAAGTCATTATTTGGTTGTGATTATGCTGGAAATATGGCATGTGTGCCTGTAAAAATAGGTTGTAATCATGTAGTGCATTTTCCTATTGAGAAAATCACTCAAGAACCTTGTGAGGGTTGATGTGAGGGTTGCTATGAGCACTCCTAGGGCAGTTGAGAGTTACTTGAGTCCCCAGATGAGAGATTTCTGGCCAATCAAGTGCACTAGAAGCCATAATAAATTAATGGTATAGCTCAAGAGAATGATTGAGGCTAAGGGGGTACATTCCTTGGGTTGGGCAGGTTGTGGGGAAGAGAATTGGTGGATTGGAACTGTTGTTGGAGTAGAACTTGGATTTTAGGTTGTTGAGTGTGGAGAGTGGACAACCAAGAGGGTCAGATCTTTGTGTAGATGCATAGCCTCAACTTGAGGGTGGCTTGTTGTTGAGAGAAAATGAATAGCAAGCATGTGGATGGGAAGAACGTTTTTTCGTATGCATCCAATTAGTTATTTTATAAACAGATAAGTTTTTTGTTGTATTTATTGTGATTATTCCACTGTGAAAATGAATATCTAAATGTTGTGTGTGTGTTTGATTTATTGCATTCATGGGTTTTTATTATGTTGTTAGTTGCATGAGTTATTTGGCATGTTAGGCACATGCATCTTTTAATAGGTATCAAAGTATGTTAAGTCATTTTTGTAGTAACGTGGCTCAGCTTGGAGGCTAGGTATGCTACATGGTAGACCTAATGAGACCATCAATGTCATGTAGTTTACCTAGAAAATGTTTAGGTGGTGGGGTTGTGATTTCCCATATAATGTGCATATAGAATGGTAGTAGAGAGTTAACGATATAAAGAACACAATATATCCAGTACTTATGCTCTAAAAATAGCTTATGCTTAATAATATGAGGTTGTGTAGCAACATCTTTAGATATGCCAAGGAAAAGAGACATAACGAACCAATATAACAACATCTCATTAGAATATGATCCATGGTGTGATAGAAGTTGATTCCTTGAAATTAAATCCTAGCCTCTCGTCTAACAAGTAATTGAAATTGATCCAAAAAGTATGTGGCTAGAGTTTAAAAGGTAGAGTAAGAACCACCTTTAATATCATTATACCATGTGGTTTATGTGCTCATGAGAGTACACTATAAAATTCTAAGTCTAAAACTATCATCCATGATGGTATTCTAAGGGCACCACATGTGAAAGGTCCTATGACGATTCGAAGGGACTACTCCATGTTTTCCCTCAAGCTTAGGAATGTCTTAGGGTAACTTTGTAGGAATAGGTTTCCAATGCGCATTATGATTAACAGGATCATGTGTTCATAAAAGAGTTACCTCCTAAAGATTCACCACCATTAGGAACAAACATATTGGACCTTGGTAAATCATTTCTTGGAACATGTCTATGAGGGGTAAGAAACCCATTAAATGGACGAGACACTCCTTGAATTCTAAGATAACATCTAATATTTTATGAAGCATTTAAGTCACAATTCCTTATGAAATTCTCTAGGTCTTCAATTGTGCTAATTTTAACTTATCCTATAAAAACCACGCACCCCTATGAAATTCTATCAAGCCTCAAGAAAACAAATCAAAATGGACTTTCCAAATGTGCATCCACTCTTGTTAATGAAATCC
>JASDQU011443809.1:0-11994 GCA_032191745.1 Picea mariana
TAACACCTTTCCATCCATGAAGGCTATTCTGTTTCCTTTGTCTTCTAAACATGATATTGATACAAGATTCTTTTCTAAACCAGGTACATATTAAACATTGCTTAAGTGAACATGATTACCTGATTCCAGCTTGACGGAGGCTTGTCCAAATCCTTCGATGGGGTAAGTGCTTTTGTCTCCAAGCTCCACTTTGTATGATGTCTTTCTCTCTTTTAGATTTGAGAGTCTGGCTTGATCTCCCGTCATGTGCCTAGAAGCTCCACTGTCGATTATCCACATATCATCTTCAATCGTCCCGGTGAGTGCTGAGTAGTGTAAAAGACTGATTATTTCACACATGTCTTCGGTTGACTGGTAACTGGTCATGCCTTGATCCAAAACTTCAACTTCGTCATTTCTGTCTTCTGAGAGAGCCAAGAGGTGCGCTGAGTTAGGGCGCATCTGAATATCTACTTATTGGGCGAGATGCTCCATCACAAGGTGCCGGATCAAAGATTTAGGGTTTCTGCAACTGCTTCTGCTAGTAACCCTAGCTGCAGTGTTTTTGGAAGCTGCTCCTGCTAGTAACCCTAGCGACAGTTCCTCAACGAGCTCAATATCTAGTGGCTATGCGTCCTTCCAGCGTTTTAGGCTGATTGAAGGGGGTGTGGGCCCATAACCTGTTAGAATATAGAAGATTGTGCTCGTTTTACCATTGACGATACCCTCGTCACCCAACGACAGGCCGAAGCCACCCTCCGAGCACCTTGAGCATGACAGAGAAGAGAATCCTGGTAGCAATCCAATAGCCAAGAGAGGCTAATGCACCAAGCAAGAATACAACCCAAGCTGATCAGATAATCGCACCCAGAGGCTAGCGCACACCTTCCTAGAAACTTGCGCACAAGCTGCAACTGCACCTGTGCAGATCCAGTTCTCTCTGCAACTGCTGAGATGTGAATAATGAGAACTGGCGCCCTGTATTTATAGTAGTCTGGGCAGTTTAACTGGGGCCGACTTCTCCTTCTGGGTATTAATAAATTCATATTAAATATATTTCTTCAGCCGACAACCTGTCTAGGGTTTCCTTCATTTCTTTGCTTCCTTCTGGAGTATTCTAGTCTCTTCATAGGTCACAATAGAGGTTCATACCTCCCGAAGCTACCATAATATTAACACATAGAACATGATTAACTGTTTCAAGCTTGCAACAAACCACGTAACTGTCAGGTGCTAACTCAGTGCAATGCAATTGATCCTTTATTGCTAAATTGTTACGAAGAACCAACCAAGCAAGTACTTGGGTGTTAAAAGAAGCATGGGATTTTGAAATATCGTGACACCTCTAGAGCCACAGAGTTTCATGATCTTGAACATTTCACTTCCGATTAAGATGATCAACTATTGAACTAGTTGGTTGGACCTTGTCTTAGTGTTCCTCGGTTCAGTAATCCATAAATGAATTCCTCTAAGATCATCTCTAATCTTTTAAATTGGGCCCCTGGATATGCAAATTAAGCTTGAATAGACAGTCTTTTGGAAATATCTGACAAAATGCAGTAAAGGTTCGTTGGTCCACTGTGTGTAGTTGGTGGGAATGATTAGGTGCACTCATGGAGAGTCACATGCCTGCATTCTTGTCCTGCAAAATCACCTCATGTACAAAAACCTTTCTTGATGAGGCCTTTGCATGCAAAGGCAAGAATTGGCCCAAGTTGTCCTTGGTCTGTCGTGACAGTCCAAATTGATGGTGTCGACATATCCCAATTTTGTTGATAATCCTCATAGTTCTACTACAGCTATGAAATGCCAATTTTTAAGCTTGCCATATATGATAGAAAATGTTTTAACTAGAGATCCTGAAGGCTTTGGCTGTGTTATCGTAGGATTTGTACTTGTGCAAAGCCCCACCACAAGTCCTCAAATCTTGTGTAACTATAGAATATCCTACCACTATCACCTTAGTAAGAACTTCCCTCGTTTTAGTGATGGAAGAGGTCCACCACAAGGGAGGCTTCCCTGCTGACCTCAAGGGATCAAAGTAGCAAGTATAGTAGCCAAGCCTACCGCCCCCTCTCTTGATCACTAAAAGATAAGGTCTAGGTCAAGGTAATAGAAGAGGTATAAAGCTGTTTAAGTACCTGTCCGGAACAAGAACACTTTATAGCATATATATGATTATTTCCATGTTCAAACAAGCAATAAATGCCTGTTAAGATAGTAGACAATGATAATTGCTAATGGCTGTTGCAAATTTGCAGCAGTATACCAGTCTTATAACAACAATATAAATTTGTAACAGCAGCAATAAAAAGAGCTTAGAATTTCAACAATTAACCATGAAAATTAAGCATTCATCACATAGAACATTATGCAATTGTTTAAGAGAAATTTTGAGTGGGTTAGACCACCTTTGCAAGAGTGTATGCAACAAAATAAAGTATTATCAGGTGGCTGTAACAAACYTTATTAACAACAAGAAGTTATTAGGAAAGTTTGCAAGTGTTAGTGTTAGTAATGTTAGTGGAGAKCTTAAGAGAGTTGAAAGAGAGTGTTTGTTGATCAATTTCACCACAAGAGAGCTATGAAACCAATGCCTTRGGGCTATGGAGTCTTTATAACAGCAAATGCAATAATACTTGAAGATTAAACTAGTAGAAACTAAGAGGTAGGGTTTAAACTCTAAGGTGATAGCACATTAGGACCTTAGGGTTTAAACTTTAAACCTTCAAGAGAAGGATTGCTAGAGTGCAAACACATTTGGGCTCTAGCAACYTTTTCTCCTTTCTTAATGCTTCAACTAGGTCAAAATCAAGTGTCTAGGGCTAAAGTCYTGTTATCGCACAATCTGTACTTGCCCAAAGCCTAAAGGCAAGTAGGCCAAGATTGGCRTAACACGAGGGTAATCCTGTCACTGTCACCCCAACATGATAYCCTTTTCTATTTAGAAGGAAAGATCTACTCCAAGGGAGACRTCCCTAGACCTAGTGGGTTGATGAAGGGAAAGAAATAGTAAGTAAAACATCCCTCTCTCTAGGTCACTCAAGTCAAGTTTAAGTCTTGAAAGGATGAAGCAAAAGGAATATAAAGTGCACCTACCCCTTACCAATACARCAACAAACGTTAAAGGCAATAACAAGTGATAATAATGCTTCAACAAGACAGTAACCTTGTAAATATATGCTGGCAGTCTGTGTATACAGCTAATGACAAGTAAATAATAGCAATGAGTAAACAATAACAACTGCAATTTATATCAACAAGAACACACTTGTGTAGACAATGTGAACATGTATTAAAAAGCATCAATGATATTGCTTTGTCTTGTGTGAGTTCTCTAAATGTATCAACCAACAATTGAATTTAAATAGGCTGCCAATGATAACTGTAACAACAATAGAGATAAGTTATGAAAGTTGTAATTGAGCTTCATAAATGAACTTTGTATAGGCAATTAAACACACACTTTAACATTTATTGATAGCGCCTTGCCTTCATACAATTTCTGGGTTAGTTTAAGATGTTTAATAAGGATGATATAAGCTGCAAATGATGATATAAGTAGGGTATCAAGCAGAAAATTTGAGTTTGAAGTTTGATGATCTTTGTCAAAGAAGTGAGGAAAGAAGATTAGTGCCTTCTTAGGGTTATGGAGTCTAGGCCGGCGGCTTCTTCTAAATGCTGATAAAAATGATTTTACACACAATCCAAGAGGGAAAAAAGACCTAGGAGGAGTACTACCTTAAGTCCTCCTAGGTTTTGACCTCAAGAAAGGTGGAGGCTAGGGTCTAGGCACTTCTAGGCCCTAGCGTCTCATTCTCCTTGGATTTTTGGTGGATGAAAAGTGTTATGCACAATAACTAGATGTAAACCTCTAGAGAGCTAGCACTTTAGGGCCTGAGGGTTTCACTAGTTACTAGACCAATTTGATGAAGCTTGGCAAATGAAAAAGTAAGAAAGTATCACCTTAAGTTTCTTACTTCAAGCATTAATTAAAATATGCAATTTTATAATCTTTAATGAGCAAGCAAACCATTACCATAACCATTAACAATGACAAAGTAAAAATCTACTTACTTGCACCAAGAATAATCATGTAAAACCATGCAAGATTGCCACAAAACTTCATAAAATTTGCCCAAGTGCCAAAAACAAACCTTAAAAGAGTAGCGCCTTCCTTATTTCAGCCAATAACCCTTAGTAGGACGCAAATTTCAGACCCCCACTCTCCCAAGTGAGAGTTGTGATGAAAAATGTACTTTTTGTTTATTTATACCAAATTAGGCCCAAAATTAATTTAAATTCAAAACTGCTGGCCTGACTTGGCCAATTTGTTACAAAAATTAAATTCTGACAAAATTAAATTAATTTGCATCTAAGAATCCCTCCAAGGGTGATGTCATGCCCCTCTAGGGTGACGTTGGGCCTCAAGTGCAGAACGTTGGGCAAGGGAGATGAAATATTGGGCCTGCAAAGCCTAAAATCTTTCCCACACGTGCCAATAACCTCATGAATGCCTCCAAAGTGACAACCCTAGCTCGTGGGTGACGTCTAGGGCTACAAAGATGACATCCAAGGCCTCCAAAGGCCAACGTTCAAGTGGGAGGAGCATGAAACCTTGGGTCCAGGTCTGCCAAAGTGCCTCCAAAGGCAACGTCCTTCTTTCTCCTGGTGCAATTCTTCAATCTTTGTCTTGCCCCTTGGCGGGGGTGTCAACATCCATTGGTGGGCTTTTAAACCTCATGAAGGTCCGAACTGGTCATTCCCTCATGCACACCTGTTCATTGGGCAAGGTCCTACAGAGACAACAAATACACCCTCCACGGGTCCATAAGTCACAAGGGTCATAGCATGTAAATCACATCTAATAATTAAATCACCCGAACATGTGCATCAAACCTCCCTAACCCCAAACAAATGCTCAGAGACATTATGCAATTTGACAAGTTTAGGTTTGGAGAGGGTCTCAGGGTGTCCTATTGGGCTAATCCCCCTTAAGTCTGGGCTGTTTCCCATGTGGAGTCTGGTCCAATTCATGCAGGTGTATGAGGTGGCATGGGGTAAATATTTGGGCATGGGGTGCAGGTGATAACAGGGAAATGTAGAGTCTTACCTGTGAGTGCCTTTATGGAGGGCGAGCTGCACCTTGTCATGGATGCAATTGTTTCCTAGCCCATTCATTGCCATTTATTTTTAGCTTTCTTTCTTTTGATCTTTGCTCTTGTGCTACAAGGGAATAGATGAGGGCCACTGTCCTAGCTTGCTGACCATAGGTGACAGTGTCATCCACAAATCAGTTCACGGAAATGAGAATGTTGGCTCGTGATGAGACCCCCTTTCTCTTGGCTACGCAACCAAGAGCCATTACCTTGGCTTGGTGACGAGATAGGTGGTAATGTCATACTGCTACATGTCCATGGTCATAATAGGCCGGTTCGTGATGAGACCTCCTATCCATTAACTAATACCTTGAGTGTTCATGTTATCTTGTGGGTTCCCTTCTTTTACTGAGAAAATTTTCACTGCTTTCTCGGGGATCCCTGGGCGAAGCATCTCGAAGGTTTCAAAATTGACTTTTAACTCTTGCCAGCTACTTTTACCCTCCGGGCCTTTAGCCCCTTCTTCCCATGAGGTAAGGTACAACCCTTCCTAGTGTAGCCAACCCCAATGCCCAAAAGATGGGGAGATGGAAGGAATAAAGATGGAAAGTGGTATGTATGGAAGGAATGAAGAATGACTCTTCAAAGATCCACCCAGTAGCAACCCATCCTAAAGGGAAATCAACTTACTAGAGCACTGTGTCACCCTGCCAGGTTTAAACAATGTAAAGAGCATAATTTCCAAGCAAACATCATGAAATGAAGAAGGATTCAATACAACATGTTCAAGTGCTTCAAATATCCGAGTGATACGTACCATGATACCCAGACTCATTACCTCATGGAGCAAGACCCACTGCTACTTTAGGACCAGGCTAGTGTGATGGACGTTGTTGTTGGCGATATGTGGACTGTACTTGAAGAAAAGAGAGGCCTTCCGGGGCTATGCTTAGATCGTCCGACTCTCGACACTCCATGTCGGGAACCTGTGGGCCTCGAGACACGATCTCCTTAGTTATCCTTAGGCTAGGGGATAACAAGTCCTAAAGTGCTAGCACTTTAGGGCTTTAGGATGCTAACCCTAGCAAGAAGGCTTCACCAATTTTGAACAAGAATAACCTTGTGAGAGGAGGAAGCACTTATGCTCCTCTCTTAGGGTTTTACCAAACAAGACACCTAGCTTAAAGTAGCAACATTCACCATGAAACATAACAACATAAAGATAAATTGCAGAAAATTCACTTACTTTAGCCAAGATACCATGAGACAAAACCCTAATTGCAGAAATTCCTCTTCAAAAATCAACAAAACATCCTGTTATCCACCAAGTTGCACTATGATGGACTTGCAGTTGAGCTGCCAAAGATTGAACATTCACATGTTCAAATACAAAGTTCAGAAGTCCAACTGATCAAATTTGACCACCTTTTTTTTTTCCGCATTTCCAACCCCTACGAGGTATTGTAATAAGATGAATTAGTATGATAAAATTGTAAAAGGCTGAGCCTCCTGAGAGTTAGACATGAGTGCATTACTCTAGAGTGTTTTTTTTTACTTGTTAATTATATTTTGCTTTTCAACAATTTATAATTAGCTAGTTTTTTCACTCAATTCCTCCAAAGATGGAGTATGTAACTCATGGTTAGGTCTTAGCTTGGTCTTTTAAGCCTAGTGTCTAATGTATGTTACCATACTAATCATCCTCCTAGAGTCTCATGGAAATGTGCTAAGTCCCCCATAGTTTTTTTTTTAAGTTTTGAGTCATTAAAAAATTTCCCGTAAAACAAGATTTTTTAATTGTAATTTAGTCATGTATTAAGAAAGTGGTACTAGGAGGCATTATATGCCTTTGGGGTATTCATTTTTGGACCTAGAGTACTCTCTTTACCTTAGTATCCACTTTTGTGAGTAAAATTAGTGATTTTAATCACTAAAAAATTAATTTTGCTCACAAAAGTAAAAAAAGACAAAAAATAGGGAAAAATCAGCAATGCTATTTTTTAGCAAACTTGTTGGAAACATGTTTTGACATGTTTTGAGTTAACTAAGCCTCACTAAGGCTTGTTGGCATCCAAAGGTGACTTGATTGGTTGAATGATTGAGTTGAGTGGCAGCCCACTTAAGTAAAGGTGAGTTGGAAAAGGGAAGTGCACCCCTCTTGAGGAAAGGTGGTGCATTCTAAGAGAGGGCTGCCCACCTCTTCAGAGGTGGCGCTCCTCTTGCCTTCTCTACTCTCACATGTGGTGAATTTAGAGTGTGGGGAGAGGTGGTAGCCATCTCCCTCACACTTGGTTCCTTTCTCCTACACTTGGTGCGCCCTCCCTCTCCACTTGGTGTGCTCTCCTCTCTTGGCTTCTATTCCCTTTGGCTATAAAATCAAGCTTTCACCCTCGTGTACAAGCTAGTTGGAGCTTTGGTGATTTGTTGTTGGTTGTATTGTAATATATCATTCTCATTGGAATAAAAAGGCTTTGGAGGCTACTACATGGTGTAAAGCATTGTTGTGTGGATCTTCTATGTTCAAATTTGTATGAGGTATATGCTTTCTTGTGAAATTTTTGCATTTGTTGGTAAATCTTGGCCTTGGAAGGGGAGCTATCTCCCAATATGATAGAAATTGAAAATCTTGCTTGCTTGATATTTCTATTGATTCATGTATGTTAGCTAGTTTCAATTGCATGCTTATTTAGCTTAATATTCATGCTTTCATGCTCCTATACTATGTGACACCATTATATTTAATCCTTTTTTGCAAGAAGTTCTAAGTTGTGAAGGATAACTCACTTGAAGGATAGGTTCAGCAAGTTAGCATCTTCCTCTTCTTCAAGATTGTGGTGAACAACATAGTCCCTCAGTTTTCCACCAAAGGAAGGAACCCCATTACCCAAAGCTTTTCAAGGGATCAAGCATTTTCACTCACTCTTTCTCTCATAATTCTAAATTTACTTTTGGCTACTTTATTCTACATTCTAGATCTACCATATTGTAATCTAAATTCATAAGTAGATCTGTTTTGTAGGATTATATGTTTAGATCTTAGCTTACTTGCAATTTTTTTATCTTTACAAGCAAGATCTAGCGTAGGAAAGTCTCTTTTTGCAATTTCATTTCTGGTAAAATCTAAAGGAAATAAAAGAGATCTTTTATTTTGTGCTTAACTTTCATATTTAGCAAGTACAAGTGCTTTTAATTTGTTGCTCTCTAAAAGTAGTCAAAGATCCTAAGGAAACAAGATTTCTAACTTGTTTTCCTTAGTTCCTTTTGCTAGTTTTTCAAAAGTTTTAACTTAAGATTTTTTTTGGGTTTTCATACTAACATCCAAAGACACTCTTAAAGTGTTTTTGGACATCTTTTCCATTTGTTTGCTTGCTGTTTTGTGCAAGTTTGCGAATAAACAAGGGGAAAGTCTGCCCAATTTTGGCAGATTAAGAGCTTCCGGGACCCCCATAAGTACCTTATACCTTTTTAAATCATTGTGAAACTTTGTAAACTTCATTGATCCAGTTCTATAAGGATCCAAAGTCTCCCAAAGAGAGAACATTGTAATCAAAGCAATAAAAGAGTGGGCTACACAACGCCCCATTTTCGTTTCCCCCTAGGGGGGTGGTGTCTTGTGGTGTGGTTGTGTGATTTGTTCGATTTCTTTCATTTTATTTGCTAATCATCATCTAAGGAAAGATAAAATAAATACAACAACAATAATTACACTTAGTTTAGTTTTCATTTTGGAAAGTAAATTTTTAATTGCTAGATTATATTTCATTTTTGCAATTTTACCCTTTTTTGGGAAAATAAACCAGTGCCCTCAGTTCCTTTGAAAAGAGGTTGGACAATGTGGACTTAGTAATTAGAGAAACATTTACTTTTATGTTATTTCAATTTCTTGCAAATAAACCCGTCCCCTCAGCGCCTTTGAAAAGAGGCCGGTCAGTGTAGACTTAGTTTAATTAGAAAACATTTACTTTATTGCAATTTTTTTTTTGTTGGCAAATAAACTCATCCCCTCAACTCCCTGGTGTATGTTTCTGACCCTTCCAGTACGAGCTTAGTCTCGATCTTTGGAAGTAAGTTCCACGCAAAACTGGGGCTGGTCAGTGCAGATTTAGCTTAATTAGGGCAATCTTTAAGAACTATTGCTTGTGTGGAAACACAAGAGAGTTTGTGTAAGAAATCTGGCGAGAACTTTGAGATCTAGGTTCTCCTTGTTGGATCTCCCACATCTCTTGAGCTTGTGTGCAAAATTAGAGGGATACTCTCCCTGTTGGATATTTGGCAAGCTCAACCTCCACTCTAAGGAATAGCCTCTTAGAGGCCACATTTAGATTAGTTTTATTTTTATGCAATAAAGTCATTTCTAAACATTAATCAACTCTAAAATTTACAAGGACAATTTCACAGGGCGATCTACATATTCAACAACATTACACTTTTCACAATTATTGGCACTGGTCACGTTTCTTTATAGTCAAAGCCATTTGCTTCAAGTACATTTATTTCTTAAGCATTGTCATTTTATCTTGAAGTATTTCTTTTGCTTATGGTTATTTACTTGCATGTATCAATAGTCATCTGAACATCCTTTTATGCAAGTATCTCTTTATTTAAGATCTCTTTTATAAGCAAGTGCAGTGAATGAATGATATATACTCTTAGTATAGATTTATCTTGTGTATTGTTCTTTGCAATAAACTCCTAGAATACCAGTTTTGCTTAGATTTATTTTTCAAGTCTTAGTATATTTTCTTTAGGGACTACCCCCCTTGGCTTCGCTAGGAGTTGGCCTAGATGAAGGAGTTGAGGATCAAGTGACAACACCTTGACTCTAGACTTTCCCCCAAGGACACACCAAGTGGATTGAAGATTTCTTCCATGTTCCCAAGGTGTGTATAAAGGCGGCAACACATCCACAACTTGATCCTCCACGCATAGCACATAAGTAAAGAAGAACAAGATAGCCTAAGAGGGTGCAAATTTCAGACTTGTTCTCTCACAAAGTTGAGAAGTGATGATCATAAATGAAATGTGAGGGTGGCCTATTTATATGAGGCCACCCTAAACCAATTTGTCCACATAATTTGTCAACAACATAAAGTGTATGGGGCCGACCCCTAAATTTTCCTCTACATAATGCCAAAATGAATTATGCATCAAATAAAACCCTAAAAAGGGTGATGTCATGTTCCGAGTGTTCCAAGTGTGTGATGTCAAGCTCAAAAGGGGGTGATGTCATGCTCTCAAGGTGAAACGTTGGGCCTCCAAAGGCCATGTGGCATCCTCCAAGGTGAGAGAGTGTGAAATGAGGTATGCTCTCACCCCCAAGCCATGCAAATCATGCAGAATCACACCATCCATCAAACCCTATCCCAAATGGTGACGTCAAGGGCTAGATGGTGACATCATAGGCCTCTAGAGGCCACGTCCAAGTGTAAGGAAAGTGCAATCTCGTCCCCAAGTGCCATCAAGGTGCCTCCAAAGGCAACGCTCCCCATCCTCTGTGCACAAGGGCTACGGGGTGCTTTGCCTAGCCTGTGGGATTCCAGCCCATATGAGTGGCATAATGACTAGTACTGCTCAAACCAAGCCCATCTATCCATCCTCCAAGGTCCTTAAAATGTGAGAGCCACTGTCTAAGGATGGTGAGTCACTGGATGATCCACTACTCTCATTACACGTGCCAAAGTCCTGCAATAAAGGCACAACATTTTGGGTGCAAGCCCAAGACGTCCCTCAAGAACCATGTTAGGGCCATCAAAACAAAGCAGGATATAAGACAAGGGAAACTAATGTTCATAAGAAATATTAGTCCTTGAAACATGTAAAGTAAGCTGCAACTTAAGACATAATCCATGTAAAATGATTCATCCCAGTATCCCCTTTGTTGCCGTCCTTACACACACTTGCAAACGTGAGCTAAGTACGGCTCACTTAGTGTGTCCTTGGAGGCACAATGCCTAGGCTCACAGCCCACGCTGTCACTTTGACCAGAACCTCTTCCGTCTAGGCTTACTCCTAGGGAAGCCAAAGGGGGTAGACCTTAGTTACTAGATGTGTTAGAGTTAGGTTCTAGGAGTTAATTTTAATTTGTTAAGGTTAGAGGGGATTCTAATCCTAAGATGCTAAGGCAACCATGCAAGATGCAAGGGTTAGCATGAAAAGCAAGCCTTTTCCCTAGGTCAACTAAGACTAGTGCNTAGAAATTGGGCAAGGGGTCAACTATGTTCAAGGGTGGTTCTTTACAAAAGATTACAAATTACTTACAAATTTACAAAAGAATAAATTAAACCAATGAATAATATCATGTACAATTACTTACAATAAAGAATGCTAGGATACAAATTATACAAAGCAAGCTAACCACGTTTTACTTCTATGTGTGTAGGATTATGGATATCAAAGACCAAAGCATTAAATCACATCACCACATTCATGAGATCATCATCAACACATTCCAAAGATTTAGAAGATTTAAGCACAATTGTTATGAAGATTATTGAGGATGATCCACACTCTTGATTATTAAACCCCCAAGTATTCTATTAGGTTTGGTCTAGGGTTTAATTATTAGGCTTTTCTTAAGATTTATCAAATTTTAATTAGCTTTCATCAAAGCCTCCTCCTCCTATTGCCAAATAACTATTGGATGCTCAAGATAGTATGGCAATGAGGCCAACCCTAGCAGAACTAGTCAGCCCAAAACAAGAGTACTTCCCTGAGAGGACACACACCTGGTGCGCCATGGGGCAGTCCCCTGCCACTACTCTCTGTTGTTTTCCTCAAGCCCCGTTTTAGATGGTGAAGATGGTGGTCTAAGGTACCCTAAATAGTCTATTAAGTATATAAGTTGATTAGGTAGACTTTTAGGTGATTATTAGAGTGTTTAGAAGATTTCAAGGCACTTTTTAGGTGCAATTTAGTG
>JASDQU011443810.1:0-13437 GCA_032191745.1 Picea mariana
ACGTGATTGAAGTGGAAGGTATGATTAACAACCAACCATTTACTATTTTAGTTGATTCAGGGGCTAGCCATAGTTATATAGACCCTAGAGTGGTAGAAAGTTTGCATTTGATAAGAAGCAAACATGAAAAGTCTTGGGTAGTGCAACTAGCTACAGGAACCAAGAGGAAAGTCACGGAGTTAGTCAAGTTTTGTCCTGTAGACATGAATGGACTGAGCACGAAGGCCGATTTGAATATTCTGCCTTTAGGCTCTTATGACTGTTTAATTGGGATGGACTGGTTGGACCAGCACCATGCCCTCCTAAACTGTAATAACAAGGAATTTACATGCCTAGATGAGGAGGGGAATCGGAAAACAATCCAAGGAATTCCTAGAGTTGTTACTGTTAGAGAAATCTCAGCAATGCAGCTGAAGAAGTGCTACAGAAAAGGCTGTCGATTGTTTGCAGCCCGTGTGGAGGAAGCATCCAGAGATGAAGTCTCAAATATTGGAGACCATGCGGTACTAACAGAGTTTGAAGATGTATTTCAGGAGGTAGCCAGACTACCTCCGAAGAGAGATATCGATTTCTCTATAAATTTGATGCCTGGAGCAACTCCAGTGTCGAAAGCTCCTTATTGAATGAGTACGCTAGAGCTGAAAGAGTTGCGATTGCAGCTTGACAAACTTCTAAAGAAGGGGTACATTCGCCCAAGCATGTCACCTTGGGGTGCCCCGGTCCTATTCGTGAAGAAGAAGGATGGGACGTTGAGGTTGTGCATTGATTTCAGACAGTTGAACAAAGTAACTGTCAAGAACAAGTATCCTCTGTTTAGGATCGACGATCTTTTCGATCAGTTGAAAGGTGCGAAAATATTTTCAAAGATAGATCTCAGATCAGGATATCACCAGGTAAGAATAAAGGATGAAGACATCAGCAAGACCACCTTTAGAACAAGGTATGGTCATTACAAGTTCACAGTGGTGTCGTTTGGACTGTCCAATGCACCTGTTGTTTTTATGTGCTTAATGAATGGTGTATTCAGGGACTATCTAGACAAGTTTGTCATAGTCTTCTTGGATGACATTTTGGTGTATTCCAAGTCAGAGGAAGAACATGAACAACACCTGAGCATGGTGCTGCAAGTGTTGAGAGAACACCAGTTGTATGCCAAGTTGAGCAAATGCTCATTTTATCAAAGGCAGATCCATTACTTGAGGCACATTATTTCAGAAGAAGGGATCATCGTGGATCCTGAGAAGGTTGAGGCCATCAAAGAATGGTCAGCACCAAGGAATGTGGCGGAAGTTAGATCCTTTATGGGTCTAGTGGGCTATTACAGAAGGTTTATCGTAGGGTTCTCAAAGATAGCTCACCCTATCACTTCCTTGCAAAGGAAGGAGGAAAAGTTTTAGTGGACTAAAGAGTGTGAGAAAAGTTTCTAGAGATTGAAGCAGTTGTTAACCAGCGCTCCAATCTTGAGAATTGCAGATCCAAATGTGGATTTCATGGTGTGCACAGATGCGTGTAAAGAAGGGTTGGGAGGAGTTCTCAGTCAGAATGGATTTGTAATCTGTTGTGAGTCCAGGAAGCTGAAAGAGCACGAAAAGAATTATGCCACTCACGATTTGGAGTTGGCAGCAATTGTTCACGCTCTGAGGAAATGGAGACATTACCTCATGGGAAGGAGATTTGAACTCAGAATAGACCATAACGGTCTGAAATATTTGTCTGATCAACCAACCTTAAACGCTAGACAAAGTAGGTGGCTAGAATTTTTGTGTGAGTATGACTTTGAGATCAAGCATATCAAAGGAAAGGAGAATAAAGTGGTTGATGCACTCAGCAGGAGGGTGCATGAATTACATGCTACAGCCATTAGCATGTATCGAACTGATATTAAAAGCAGAATTCTGGAGGCTGCAAATGTAGATCTGCAGTATAGAGAATTGGTAGCCAAGCTAGAGCAGCGTAAAAAGCCACAGAAGATGGAAATTTATAAATTGGAAATAGATGGGATACTGCTGTACAAGAACAAAACTTTTGTACCCAATGTCCAATGCTTGAAACAGATGATTNCAGAAGAAGGGATCATCGTGGATCCTGAGAAGGTTGAGGCCATCAGAGAATGGTCAGCACCAAGGAATGTGGCGGAAGTTAGATCTTTTATGGGTCTAGCAGGCTATTACAGAAGGTTTATCGTAGGGTTCTCAAAGATAGCTCACCCTATCACTTCCTTGCAAAGGAAGGAGGAAAAGTTTCAGTGGACTAAAGAGTGTGAGAAAAGTTTCTAGTGATTGAAGCAGTTGTTAACCAGCACTCCAATCTTGAGAATTGCAGATCCAAATGTGGATTTCATGGTGTGCACAGATGCGTGTAAAGAAGGGTTGGGAGGAGTTCTCAATCAGAATGGATTTGTAATCTGTTGTGAGTCCAGGAAGCTGAAAGAGCACGAAAAGAATTATGCCACTCACGATTTGGAGTTGGAAGCAATTGTTCACGCTCTGAGGAAATGGAGACATTACCTCATGGGAAGGAGATTTGAACTCAGAATAGACCATAACGGTCTGAAATATTTGTCTGATCAACCAACCTTAAATGCTAGACAAAGTAGGTGGTTGGAATTTTTGTGTGAGTATGACTTTGAGATCAAGCATATCAAAGGAAAGGAGAATAAAGTGGTTGATGCACTCAGTAGGAGGGTGCATGAATTACATGCTACAGCCATTAGCATGTATCGAACTAATATTAAAAGCAGAATTCTGGAGGCTGCAAATGTAGATCTGCAGTACAGAGAATTGGTAGCCAAGCTACAACAGCGTAAAAAGCCACAGAAGATGGAAATTTATAAATTGGAAATAGATGGGATACTGTTGTACAAGAACAAAACTTTTGTACCCAATGTCCAATGCTTGAAACAGATGATTTTGCAAGAGATGCATAATGTGCCTTATGCAGGGCACCCTGGATATCAAAAAACAGTAGCAGCGGTCAAGAGCCATTACTTTTGGTCGGGTATGAAGAAAGAGATCGTTGAATACATCGCCAGATGTATGGAGTGCCAGAAAGTTAAAGCTAAGCATAGGCACCCAGCAGGGTTGCTGCAACCTTTACCCATTCCTGAGTGGAAGTGGGAAGTAGTAACAATGGATTTTATTACGGGATTGCCCAGAACAGCCAAGCTGCATGATTCGATCATGGTGGTGGTGGACAAGCTTACAAAATCTGCCCATTTTATTCCACTGAAAACTACTCACAAGGCTGCAGATGTTGCTGATATTTTCATAAAGAAAGTGGCACGATTGCATGGAATTCCTAAAACGATTGTGTCTGATAGAGACCCGAAATTCACCTCGAATTTCTGGAAAGGATTGTTCAAAGGATTCGGAACGAATCTGAACTTTAGTACAACTTATCATCCTGAGTCTGATGGATAGACAAAGAGGGTGAATAGAGTAATAGAAGACATACTGAGAATGTATGTGATGGGCAAACCATCAAGATGGGAAGATTACCTGCACTTGGTAGAATTCACCTACAACAATGGGTATCATGCATCGTTGAAGATGAGCCCATTTGAAGTACTTTATAGAAGAAAGTGCAATACTCCAGTGAGCTGGGATAATCCAGCTGATATAGTAGTAGTTGGGCCAGAGTTGCTCAAGGAGATGGAGGACCAAATGGTAAAAATTAAGCAGAATTTGAAAGTTGCCCAGGACAGGCAGAAAAGTTATGATGATAAGAACATAACCCACAGAGAGTTCAAAGTGGGTGATCATGTTTTCCTGAAAGTGAAAGCTAACAGGAGTTCCCTGAAGCTGGGAAGTTGCGCCAAGTTGGCAGCCAGATTTTGTGGGCCATTTGAAATCCTGGAAAGGATTGGGCCAGTTGCATATATGCTTGCATTACCTACATCTATGACTGTACATAATGTGTTTCATGTTTATTTGCTTAAGAAATATATACCAAATGCTAATCATGTTATCGATTGGAATGTGATTCAGGTGGAACAAGAAGGTGTCTTACAAGTGCATCCTGTGCGCATATTGGACAGAAAAAACAACCAGCTCCGGAATCGAGCTATAGGGATTGTAAAGGTCTAGTGGACTTGGTACGGTCCTGAGGACGCGACATGGGAGCATGAAGATGTTATGCGGGCAGAGTACCTGCATCTTTTTGAAAATTTTGAAAAGCTTGCAGATGCAGTGTAAAGTTTCACTGAGGACAGTGCAAAAATAAGGGGAGGTGATTGTAATGTCCCCAAGGTCGAGCCTTGTTGTAAATCATGTCTATGAAGTATAAAGCTTGCATTATGAATTGTAATTATGTTTTATAGGCTGGTGAGCCAAGTTTATATAAGATGGTGGGCTTATGTGTTATTAGGCCGGAGAGCCTAAGTGTTAAGGCCGTGAGCCTACTTTTGTATATGTAATCATGCAGAACATTAATAAAAATATAAACACCGCAGCGTGCAGACCGACCACGATGAATGAGTGATGGGGGACTAATATTCCACAGAGTGGGTAAGGGATTGGGGGCTGGAAGGTTGGGAAGAGAGGCTAAGCGTTGAGCCTAGGGGCTTAAGTCCTTGGGAATAATATTTTAATATTATTCCAAAAGCCATGTAAATGTGATGTTTTATCCTAAGTTCTTTGGAGGATGAGTGACTTCCAATTAGGAAGGAATGAGCTTCATGGGTGACAAGTGTCAACCCAAGCGCATGCAGTTAAAACTGTTGAGTTGAGCCATGATGGGGGTTCCTCCTCCCATTCTCCATCCTCCATATGAACTCGCGGGTGGCTAGGATCGACCTATGTTTCGGTGTTTGTTTTAGGGAATCCTTACCTGAACCGTTAAGTCTCTGCGTGGGATCTCTGTACACCCTCACGCATCCCCGAAACCTGAGCCGTGAGTCTGTCCTGTATTGTTGATGGGGGGAAAACGAATGTCCCGTAATTGTTGAGTTTTGTTATGCTGTAGCATCTGTCTATCACCAGTTTTGGGAAGCTCATGTCTATGTTTCCAATGGACTGTTGTGGTCACGTAGCGCTTGACTACGTGTGGCTTGCGAACCATTGTATGTTCGTGTGGAGCCTCGTGGATGCTCGTTTTCTGTGGTGGTTGTCATCCTGGTGTCAACTAAGTGCTTGATGTTGTTGTGGTTTCCCTCACCCGGTTGGAATTGAGTCAAAGGGTGTGCTAAAGAAGCGGGTTGTCAGGCCCGTGGTAGAAGAAGCAGGTTGTCAGGCCCGTGGTAGAAGAAGCAGGTTGTCAGGCCTGTGAGCAACTCCCTCCAGGTGAGAGAGTCTGCTAGGAAGTGGTTTTCTCCCAGAGAGAGTCTAGCACCAACTTCAAAGCTATGAGAATTCCTGATCCGGCTTGTTGTCGAGGCCCAGAGAGAGAGGTGAAGCACCGATGGACTATGCTTGTGAAGGTGTATACTCCCGGGCAGAACAGGCATGTGGGGAATGAGAGTTTGTTAATAGTGGGCGTAAGAAGGCATCCTGGGAAGAATCCTTCCGGTTATCCTGTGCAGTTTTTCCTGTAACCTCAGCCTAGACTAGGATTCCTTGCCTTGGGTGGATCTTAGTCCCATCTCGGGGGTGACCCACTGCTGAGAGTGATGAGCAGCGTGGTCTAAGGTTGGGAGGTTCGTGGAAGGCCTGCACGTGGTTGGTGGAATTACCACAGTTTCAAAGATAAGTATCAACTTATGCTTAATATTATGTTTTGCATGCCTGTGATGCTTATATGTATCATGTATTCTATTGTGCATATGAATTATTATTAATGACAGGGATTTTTTTTATGTTAGCAGTAATCTTGTGCTTACTCTGAGTTAAATTTGTTTAATATGACTTAAATGCATGTTATTAATTAAGTATGAGAATGATGTTGTTCCGCACAGTAACATTTGCTCGGCCAGTGGGATTAAGGCCAGGGGCATTACAGTTTTGGAAACTTTGGAGGATTGCTAGGAGTTTAATTTAAAGGGTGCAGGGGGTTTTGGGGTGCAAGGGGTGCAAGGGGTGATTTCCAGGAGGTTGGGGATATGTTCTGAGTCACCCCCGGAGGTGACCCATTGCCACATTCTGAACGGGGATTCCAACATAGATTTAGAGAGAAGGTCATGATCCAACCGTTTGGCAATGTGGGCTTCGTCATTTCACATATTTCTCTAGGTGAAAAAGATGGATCAATGAAGACGGTTGTTTCCATAATTTTTATGAGAGAACCTGCTAGGTTATCTAGTTGTGCCAAGGAGCACCAAACCTCACTATCTCCAAGAGTAAAGTTTAGTTCTCCCCCAATTATTGTATGTCCTTGTTTGAGAGAAGGACTGAGAAGAGTCATGGTCCAAAACAACTCCCTATCATCTGAAAATTACCCATAGCAATTTGTTATAAGGAGATCCAAATCTAGGTCTGATGAGTAGAAGACAGTCCCAAGGGTGTATCTCATAGCCCATGAGTTGATAAGATTGGGAGATTTCAACTTCCATCATGTTATAAGACCTCTCGAGTACCCAGATGCATCCACCGAGGTAAAACCCCATCCCAGAAAAAGAGGGGATAGGGTTGTGAGATATTTTTTGCCTTCCAACAAGATTTCTTGTAGTAAAATTACACAGGGTTGGTGTAGATCCACCAACCTTTTAATGGCTAGTTTTTTTTAGGGTTTGGCCATGCCCCTGCAATTGAGGGAGAGGATGATCATTTGGGGGGCTCGAGAGGGATTTCTCTAAGAGCCCCAATTAGAGATTGTTGTTTTATGGTGCGAACCTATGAGTTATCTTGTTGTTGAGCAATGAAGAGATATGATTTCTTGCCATGTTGGGGGGGTTCAGAGATTGTTTCGAAAGCTGGCCTAAGCCCCCTTCTATGCTAAGAGACTAGGGAGGAGGGAGTTTATTTTTGGATCTCAAATTGTATTTTGGGGGATCTAGGNGATTTCTTGTAGTAAAATTACACAGGGTTGGTGTAGATCCACCAACCTTTTAATGGCTAGTTTTTTTTAGGGTTTGGCCATGCCCCTACAATTGAGGGAGAGGATGATCATTTGGGGGGCTCGAGGGGGATTTCTCTAAGAGCCCCAATTAGAGATTGTTGTTTTTTGGTGCGAACCTATGAGTTATCTTGTTGTTGAGCAATGAAGAGATATGATTTCTTGCCACGTTGGGGGGGTTCAGAGATTGTTTTGAAAGCTGGCCTAAGCCCCCTTCTATGCTAAGAGACTAGGGAGGAGGGAGTTTATTTTTGGATCTCAAATTGTATTTTGTGGGATCTAGGGAGGGATGAGGGGGAGAAGGGGGCAATATGGCAAGGGGGAGGAGGGGGAGGCCACCGAACAAGTGGGGAGGGAAGAGGGGGATGGAGAGGCCAGAGAGTCCAGTAAGAAAATCCTAATCTGATGGTGGGTGGTCAGGGGGAGAATAGGGAGAGTGTCATCTAGTAAAGAATTAGATGAAGGAGATGAGGAATAAACAAAGAGTGTATTAGACTTACCATAGGAGATACCTTCACCTTCTCCTAAGGGGAGCAAGATGTCGACACCATGTTTGGAGTCGCCCATTCAGTACTAGTATGCTTGCATTGTCCAAAGGTAGGGTGTGACCCATGATGAGGGGGAAGGTGCGAACTTGGATGGGATGACCTGTGAAGAAAGCTTTGATTTCTTTACCAAGTGTTTTTGGCGCTGATATCTCTCATAGTCTTTATATAAACTGTCGTAGGAATGAAATTTTCCATAGAGAAAAGAAATAGCCTCATAATGAAGGCTTTGATGGTAATTATTTTGCCCAAGTTGAATGGATATGGAGTCAACAAGACCCCCTAAGATCTTTAACCCCACCAAGATTCTATCCATTCCCATGTATCTTGTAGTTTTATAGGAGGAATCGACTTCATAAAAAAAACCCAAGGTGTTACCTATTTCTTTGAAGACCTCCTCGGACCAAAGGATGAGAAGGAGGCCACGCAGTCTCACCCAAATATTGGCCAATTGTTCAGTCTTGGAATCAAAGTCCATATTCCACTTTTTGAGGAAGAGATCCCATGAGCCCCAACTCCATTGGGATAGGAGAAGTTTATCAACATCAGTTGTGGATCTGGTTGTCCAGGCCAACCAACCTTTTGCTAAGGTAAGGCATTTTGGTTCGTAGCCAAGAATGGGGAAGAAATGGATCTTTTTCGATTTGCGCATTACCTCCCCTGGCATGCATCGATTGGCGAAGTGACCCACTAATGAGGCACTTTCCATCTGAGTAATCTCATTCAGTTKTACATCGTCACCCAAARCCAGGTTACCTCATTTGTCTTATTCTTTACACACTTTTGGTTAGTGTTTAAATCTATCATTGAGTCAGATAATGGGTTTGTCKTCGAGAACGACGRGGAGGGAAGATCGTTGCACCCACTTAGTAGATCTGCATYCAGGTAGGGACCTACAAATCCTTGTTTTTCAGCAACCTGTGGGGAGAMTTTGGTAGTAAGAAAGGAGGAGTGCAAAAGAGCACTATGATCCAATGAATGAGGAGGGCCATAATGGGAAGGGGAGGGTGAGTGTAGGGGGAGGTATGGGGAGGGGAGGGAGTAGATGGGAAGGTACGAGCGATGGGACGGGGGTGGAGGGGGAGAAGAGGGGAGGAGGCAACAACTATTTGGAGTGTCGTCAAGGGAGTTGTAGGGGCTTCAATAGAGGTAGGTGGGAGGAAAGAGGGAGGGGTGACGTCGAGGTGGAGATCAAGAGAGGGGGAGAATTGGATGGGGAGGTTTACCCAGATTTGGGCCCCCACAAAGGGGTCGTCCAAGTAGTCCAGGTAATATTCTTCCATAGGGAGGGGATTGGTCCACGTGGGAAGTGCTACGAGAGAAAGATGGGAACATTAGGGGTAGTGTCAGTATAATTATTGTGTGTGTGTGTGTGAAAATTCCTTAGAAACCCTTCGTCAAACAATTTTCTTTCCAACTAAAAACAATCTTAAATTCACAAAAAGTTGAAGTATAAGTTCTTGTGATAATAAATTTGTTTTCCAAGCATCAAGAAGACTCAAAGTGTGTGTGTGTGTGTGTGTGTGTGTCAAGATTCTTTACATCCAAAAACCTCTGAACATCGCATCATCAAGAGTAGTGCCAATATAATTCTTGTGTGTATGTGTGTGTGTGAAGATTCTTTACATCCAAAAACCTCTAAACATTGCATCATCAGGAGTAGTGCCAATATAATTCATGTGTGTGTGAAAATTCCTTTGAAACCCTTCGTCAAACAATTTTCTTTCCAACTAAAAACAATCTTAAATTCACAAAAAGTTGAAGTATAAGTTCTCGTGATAATAACTTTGTTTTCTGAGCATCAAGAAGACTCAAAGCTTTCAATTATGAGGAATTATTTACCAGTTGTTGTTTGAGGTTGTTTTCTTGGTTACAGTCCCTGTAAGCCCAAACTAGTCCAACAGATCTTTAATTGCTTATGTTAATCCAGTTTGGAGATGGGATATTAATGGTTCTCTATTCAGAGCTATTGCAAATGAGTAGGGGGTTGCTAATTTTTTTTTCTCTTGGTTGTTGGTATATTTCTCTCTCTTGCAGGTTGCCCTCTCACTACTTGATCTAAAATTCCCTTGTTGGCTAATGTTTTCTCCATTCCCTTAGGTTGTACTCCCTCTCTGGTGTGCAATTCATCTCTAGTTAAGTGAATCTCCCCATCATGTACACTCTATGACCTCCACGCGCACCATACGTTGCTCTAGATTAAAATTTGGCCATGGGATGGTGTTTATCATTCCCCCAAAGGTCATGCATTGTTATTCAACTATTGCCTAAGTGATGGCTCCCTTCTACAAGCCGTGCGCCCTTCCATGCTTTCTCCCTCTCTCGAGCAATTCACCAATCTCCCTCATGTGCTACATGACTCCCTTTCACTAAGTGGTACGATTGAAACTTTTTCCCATAGTCTTAGTTTGCGTGAGAATTTGTCTTTGGTTGGCTGGAGTGGGTCTTAGGTGGATGGTATTGACTTCATGATGGTTTTCATGTTCTTATAAACACAAGAGTACCTATATCCATGTTTCATATTTCACACTTAAATCATATACTTTGTTCCCTTGTGAGTGTTGGGTAATTAATATTTGTATGCTGGTTGGAAAGAGGAGCATATTCATTTTAAGTTTGTGTGTGAATTGAAGTAGCCACTTTGTGTTGGTGAAATATAAGTACATCACTCGAGTTTTCCCTTCAAGCCTACTTAGAAATATAATAAAAAGCAAAACATTGGAGGCCAGACTATGATATAACCATTGTTAGTATCTTATTCTTGAAGCACTTGAAGAAACAATAAGGATAGTTTAGCATTGCTCAAGAATATGTATTGGTGAAATGGATAGGCTATAATCCTACCATTTACGAATCAACGAGAGGGGGCAAACATTGGTGAATAAAGAAGGCAACATATGGCTTTATGAGGAGATCTCCAAGGACGATAGTGTTGACAGTATTGTCATCCTTTCAAAAAGACAAGATCCCAAGTCCCAATGGTGGTTAGTCAAAATATTTCTAGGCATTTTTTATATATTAGGTAAGGGTCTATTAAGAGTTGTAGAAGAAGTTAGATTGACTTACAAGGTCATGGGCTCCTTCACTACTACCTTCATCACACTTATTCCCAAGATCAACAAGCCTAAGTCGTTTGATGGGTCTAGGCTCATAACACTATGCAATTACATTTACAAAATTATATTGAAGGTGTAAAATCTTTTACTTCACCTCTCCAAAACAATTTGGCTTCCTAGAGGGAAGACAATGTTAAAATATTAGATGTGCTCGTTTAACCATAGACAATACCACAATATTCTCACCTAACTATAGGCACGTAGCCACCCCCGAGCACTGTAACCTTTGACAGATAGAATGATTCAGGAAGCAACACTAGAACCGAGATAGCACACCTTTCTCCAAAGATAGCGCACCAAGTAGAAAGTCCCAAACCACAGACCAAAGACCATTCACCACTAGAGTCGCTGCAGCTCTCCTCCATACTTGTGCACTACTTGTCTTGTATGAGATTGTGAGTGAGTGTGTCCAAATGAGCTCAAGCGCCCTCTATTTATAGTGCTCCTTGTCATATTTCTAGGCCGACTTCTCTTTCTAGAGGGCAATACTATAATATTAATTATTTTATTGAGCCAACTTGTCTTCTAGGGTTTTTACACATCTGTTTAGGGTTTTTCTAGCTTCCAGAATATTTTATTCTAGTCAGAGGTTACACATGGAGGTTGATACCTCCCGCAACTACCATAATATCAACACTCCCTCCTAGCTAGGGAGGTATTAACTATAATGGTCTCAAACACATCCATCCATTTCACATGGTATGGGCAAGGCTCACATAGTCTTGCATACCATTCTACAGGTAGCATCATCATAGCCACACATGCTATCTCATGATCACATAGATCAAGTCATGAGCATCATCATTACTATCAGTATCATCTGATAGCATCATAGCATCAAAAATATATCATCGTTTGCATCATCTCTCAAGGCCATACTCTGTCTGAGTAATCAGGCATGATGTTGAATAAATCATGTGTTGGACTTAGATCACTCAACAAAGTGTCTCACATAAGTCACTCACTCAATAGAGTGATACATGGACCATTCTTCTAATCCAGACATACGTCCTATAAGAATGATTGTCCCAACAGATGTTGAATGCCCCGTAATGGGCTAGAAGAACCATTCTCTCCACTATATCATCTCTAAGTTGTACTAGCATGATGTGAATGCATCATATCTAAGTTGTACTGGTATGATGTGGAGTATCATCTACATCATATCTAAGCCATACTAGCATGATGTGAATGCATCATATCTAAGTTGTACTGGCATGATGTTGATCAATGTCTCTGCATCATCTATGAGCGTACTAGCATGGTGTCAATGCAC
Organism: Picea mariana; assembly: GCA_032191745.1. Lineage (NCBI taxonomy): Eukaryota > Viridiplantae > Streptophyta > Pinopsida > Pinales > Pinaceae > Picea > Picea mariana. The sequence goes on from JASDQU011443810.1 coordinate 11,925, forward strand.
CATCTCTAAGTTGTACTGGCATGATGTGAGCCACCTGCATCATCTCTAAGTTGTACTAGCATGATGTTACTGCATCATATCTAAGTTGTATTAGCATGATGCGACTCAGACATATGCATCATCTCTAAGTTGTACTAGGATGATGTTAATGCATCATATCTAAGTTGCACTAGCATGATGTGTCTCAAGACATCTGTATCATATCTAAGTTATACTAGCATGATGTTGAAGAATCATATCTAAGTTGTACCGGCATGATACAGATCAACAATCTGTCAACCTGGAGCATTCTCCACAGGAAGAATGTCTATCCACCTACACATTGACTATCCATGATGACATATATCAGCATTCCCTCCCAACCGAGGAAGTTATCTTCTCCCTTTCAACCAAGGGAGAAATCTCCACGAGTCCGAGCTTATCCCTCAAGTATGGAAACTTTATCTTGGACAAAGGCTTCGTCAAAATATCAGTTGTCTGCTCATTGGTAGACATGTACTAGAGAATCACTTCTCCCTTCTAAACCTTATCATGGAGAAAATAATACTTGATCTCAACGTGCATCGAGCTGTCATGGAGCACGGGGTTCTTTGAAAGCTTCACACAACTCTAATTATCACAATATATCACAGTCGAATCCAACACCTAATAAAATAGTCCAGAAACCAATTTACAGAGTCATACTACTTACGTACAAGCATCACAAGCTGCAATATACTCTGCTTCTCCAGTGTTGAGTGCAACAAACTTTTGTTTCCTGCTAGCCCATGATATCATAACAGATCCCAAACTAAAACATATCCTAGAAGTACTCTTTATGTCATTTTCACTCCCTGCTCAATCTGAATTGGTAAATCAATGTTGTTGTACATCACTGTTTGAGGCATTTCTCAAACCATAATTTAGTGTCCCACAAAGATATCTCAAAATGTGTTTTGCAGCTATCTAATGCTCATGTCTATGTTCCACCTGGAACTGGCTCAATGTGTTCACAGCAAAGCAAATGTCCGACCAGGTATTAACCAAACACAACAATGAGCCAATCAACTGTCATTACAGGGACGAGTCTACTAGATCATAATCAGAGTCTCTCAACTTCCTCTTATATGTCACCACGGGAGTTGCCATGGATTTGCAATCCATCATCCCAGACTTTTGAAGGATCTTTACAACATGCTTCCCTTGCCCTAGGAATATTTCACCACGCTTTTGCTATACTTCTAGTCCCAAATAATAATGCATGAGACCAAGATCCTTCATATTGAATTCAGAGGCTAGCTCCCTCTTACACTGAATAATGAGAGGCTCTGCACCTGTCATAAACAAATCATCAACATATAGTAGCAGGATCATAGGTGCATCATTCACAACCTTGTAATAAATATTTGGATCAACATAGATCTTGGAAAATCCAAGTCTCATCAAGTAACTGTCAATTTGTGCATACCAAGCTCTTGGAGCTTACTTGAATCCATACAAGGCCTTCTTTAATCTGCATAAATGGGTTTCTCTC